>WAAE01022533.1:35974-70379 GCA_013400495.1 Nicator chloris
TTTGTTGGACCAGCAGATCTAAAGCTAAGCCAGCATCATCACTAAAGAACAATGCGTGGCAGAATCTGCCACCTGCCCAGCATCATTCAGCAATGGCCCTCTTGGTCTCACCTTGTCTGACAGGTGAAGAACCTACAGAATACAAAAGTTGTGCCTCACCGAGCTCTTTGTAATGATAGGACAAGGAAAGATGGTTTTAAACTAAAAGATGGGAGATTCATATTAAATATAAGGAAGGAATTGTTTGGATTGTTTATGATTGAGGGTATTAAAACACTGGCACAGGTTACCCAGACAAGCTGTGGCTACATCATCTCTGGAAGTGTTCCAGGCCAGGCTGGACAGGGCATAGAGCAACCTGATCTCGTGGAAGGTGTCCCTGGCCACGGCAGGCTGTTGGACTAGATGGTTGGTAAGGTCTTTCCCAACCCAAACTGCTCTATGCTTCAATGATTCTAAGAAATCGCTTGCTTTAGCAGAGACTTCTCCTTCTGTTTTTGCCTTATGCAGAGCAATCTAAGAGGAAAATTGTAGGAGGAAGTGTGTGCCCACTCACAGCACTCAACAGCAGGTGGAAGCTGGATGTGCAGCCCTCCACATCTCATCTTGGTTTGGTTTTTTTTCTTCCTACCCTTATTCACCCCTCCTCCCCAGCCCTCACAGCTGATGCACAGTCACCAGTACGTGGTGTGGCAGCTGAATGGGGTGGTACCTGCCTTTTCCATGGGCCCAATGACTGCAGAAGGGCCTCAGTCTCTCCACTGAGTCACATCTATCACGTTCCCGTCCAACCTCCGCCCCAGCTTCCTGCCCCAGGCATGTTTCCTGGGTCAGGGGGCTTGGAGCACACAGTCTTCAGAAAAAAACAAAACTCAGGAAAAATCCCTGGCAGCACTGGTGGTTTGGGGCTCAGCAAGAACCAGGGATTATTCAGGAAACAGCTGTGTTCACAGTAAAAGTGGCCAAGCAGGGGTGAGCACCCCATGCAACACCCCAGATCCTCCTTGTCTTGGGAGCTGGAGGCTGCTCCTGTACTGGTGTTTTCTCCCAGTGAGCCCCCTCCTCCTGGATCCTCCTCCAAAAAGCACCACACCACGGCTGGAGAGGAACAAACCAGGAAGAAATAGCCAAAGTCAGCCCTGTGGTGAGAAGCTCTTCTTCAATTCAATGTGCCACTGAGGCATGACAAACCCTGTCTACTCAGCCTTTCTGGGACCACGATTATTCCCCCAGCCTAGGGGGTGCTGCCAGCACCCTCAAAGCCACTCCTCTGCACATTTGCAAAGAAAAGGGAGCACTGTGGAAAACTTCTGTGTAGCAAATAGCTGGGAAGCAGCTGCCAGATGCAAAGTTGGCTTTGTTCTCCACAACAGGTTTGGTACCTGTGTGGGATTTGCATATTTGACAATGCTATGCCAGTTAACTTATTAATGATGTTGGGTGACACTGGTGCTCTGCACTTATTCCTCAGCACTAAGAAGCCCCAAACCTGGTGCCAGCTCTTCCTGGGACCTGTGCTTCTCTCCCACATCCTACAAGATGGGAGCTGCTGCCAGGCAACATCTGGGAAACCCCAAGCACCATTCATGGTGCTTGAAGAAGATTTTCAACCCCAAAAAAACAAATTTGGTAATTTACTTCCTGGTTGCCCATACCTCGAATGAATGTCCACCACAAGAGCAGCTGAGTAGCCACAGAGCTGAAGCTTTGCAGCAGATATGTGAGTTTCCTGCACTTCTCCTTTTATAAAAGCATAATTCAGACTGAAAAGAATAAATCGTGGTTCTCCCTGAACTGTGGATTTTCCTCCATGGCTGAACAGCTGGCAGCAGCACCATAAAGTGCACCATAAAGTGCACCACTAAGTGACTTGCTGCTAGACCAGGATGGGTTCCACATTAGGGGAGCATTTTTCCCCATGGTGTCTCCAGGTAGCTCACCAGTGGCAAATTAATGATATCAAACCCTTCAGCCTGGCACGGACTTCCTCCAGCAAGGCAGCACCCATTTGCTGGGATTATTTTGCTGCATGGAGCAGGCTGTAAAGCCACAACTCTCGAGACACTCATGGTGGGCAGTGCCTGCTGGGAATCACAGAAACCCAGAATGATTTGGGTTGGAAGGGACCTTAAAGCCCATTTCATTCCACCCCCTGCCATGGGCAGAGACAACTTCCACTATCCCAGGTTGCTCCAAGCCCCGTTCAACCTGGCCTTCGACATTTCCAGGGATGAGGTAGCCACAACTTCTCTGGGAAACCTGTGCCAGTGTTTCATCGACCCAGAGCATTCACCAAAGTCACCCCACGATCACGACCGCTGGCTTTGGAGCAACTCCAGCCAGACAGCAGTGATCCCTCCACCTCCAGTTGTGCACCCCCAGCTCCGGCTGGCTCTGCCTCCGCTGTCCCGGCCCCGCTGTGTTCCCACTCACCCAGAAGTGGTCCCTGAACCGCGCCTCCCGCATCCTGCTGCCGCCACCGCCGCGCTCCGCCGCTCCCTGCCCGGCCCGGCCCGGCCCGGCCCGGCCCGCCCCGCGGAGTCTCCTCCCACGGACGGCTGCTCCCGCCCCAGGACCCCCGCGGGCCGGGCAGCGGGACGTGCTGCGGCAGGCGGCTGGCACCGGCGGGGAAGGGAGGCTCGGCATCAGCGCGCCCTGGGACAGACCCACCCGTGACGGCCGATCCCGCTGAGCAGCGCGGTTTCCCCATGGAGGGACGGAGCGCAGCGAGAGCAGCTCGGACGGCGGCCGCATAGCCGTGCCCACGCCACCTGCAGTACCCTGCCCGCTCGGCTCGGAGCTTCAGGAATGTTTTGGGAAGGTTTCATGGAATCATAGAATCGCTTAGGTTGCAAAAGTCCTCCAAGGTCATCGGGTCCAACCGTTCGCCCAGCACTGCCAAGCCCACCATTAACCCCTGTGCCACACATCCATATCCACAGGATAGATCCACATCCTTTTTAATCCAAGGATGAGGACTCCACCACTGCCCTGGGAAGCCTGTGCTAGGGCAAGAAAACTCTCCAGCTGAAGAAATTTACCTAAAATTCAGTCAAAACCTACTCTGGCACAGTTGCAGGCTGTTGCTTGTCCTGTCCCTGTTCCCTGGGAGCACAGCCCGACCCCCTGGGCAGCGCAGAGCCACAAAGTCCCCCCCTGAGCCCCCCTTTTCTCCAGGCCGAGCCCCCCCCCGCCACTCCTGAACAAACACAACCCTCCTTCACCACACACAACGCGTGTCACACATCGTTTATTAGGGGCCATTGCCTGACACAAGGCACTCCATGAGGGACCTCTGAGCAATGCTTGGAAAATATGAAAGTTGAGATCGGACGCTGTGTACTGAAATGCCTCAGTCACACCTACCACACTCAATTGCTGCGTCTACTTGAACACAGGGACAGCTAAAACACTGCAGTGATGTAAAAAAAGGCATCTTCAACTTACTGCAATAAGTCTGCTCAATTGTAACCTGAGGCTGATTTAGGCAGACTAACCCTGTGTGTAGCCTCCTGACACAAGAGAGCACAAACCGTCACAAAATCCACACCATCAAGCACCTAAATGGGCTCTAAGAGAGCTGGAGAGGGACTTTGGACATGGGCACAGAGTGACAGAACAACAGGGAATGGCTGTCCACTGAAAGAGGGCAGGGATAGATGGGATATTGGGAAGAGACTCTTCTCAGTGAGAGTGGGGAGGCCCTGGCACAAGTTGCCCCCAGCAGCTGTGGCTCCCCACCCCTGGCAGTGTCGAAGGCCAAGTTGGAGGGGTTTGGAGCAACCTGGGACCAGGTGTCCTGCCCACACCAAGACATAGATGATCTTTAAGGTCCCTTTCAAACCAAACCACTGTGATTCTGTGATCTACTCGCCATTTCCCAGCTTCCCAGTTCCACCTCTTGGCCAGGGCATGCTCCATGGCACCACTCAGGACCTGTGACACACCCTCCAAAACCTTCATCCACTGACCTTCATTCTGACCTGACTGGATGCATTTAGCACATGGTGCTTCCATGAGGAAGTTACCACTTTCCTGCATCACAGCAGCAAGAGGGCAGAAACCAGAACCTTGGAACATTTATGTTACTAGAAAAAAATGCATCTCTGTGTAGTTTTGGACTAAGACACCTCCGAGCTGAGGGCTTTCCAGCTACAGCATCAGATAAATAAAACATGGCTCAGCAACATGAAGTAGTAACCAGCATTTAGGCACTGGGCAGTAACACAGTAACAAGCTGCTACAGCTGTCTGGAAAGAACAAAGTATGCTTGGTTTTATCGACCCAGGGTTTTAGCAGAGCAGAAATGTTTCACGGCAGTATTCTCTCACACCTGTGAGGCCCCCCCAGCCACCTCTTCTGGGGCTGTGGGGCAAAAGAAACAAGATGGTCAAAGACCAGAGATCTGCACAGGAGTGCCTCCTCCTGGAGCACAGCACTAACTGCTCCCAAAAAGGTAAGTGCCATCTCTGGATTGCAAGTGTGTGTTTATATTTGCCCAATACTGCAGAGCTCACACTCTCAAAGCACTCAGGCCATTAACAAGAGAAGCTTGTTAGCCTGAACTGCATGACAGTGTCTCCAGCTGTAATTCCACAGGTTTGGACTGGGAGGCCAAATGCTCCTGTACAGAAGTTACCTGGGGGCAGTGTACAAATCAAGAGCAGTCCTGCCGCAGCCCTAAACTCCCCCAACTGCATCCTGGGCTGATCCCCCAGCGTGGGCAGCAGGGCAGGGGGATTCTGCCCCTCTGCCCCTGTGCCAGCTGAGACCCCACCTGCAGAGCTGCCTCAGCCCTGGCTCCAACAGCACAAGGATGTGGAGCTGCTGGAGTGAATCCCGAGGCACCAAGATGATCAGAGGGATGGAGCACCTCTGCTGAGAATTAGGATTGTTCAGCCTGCAGAAGAGGAAGCTTTGGGGTGACCTAATTGCAGCCTTCCAGTACCTGAAGGGATTTGACAAGAAAGATGGAGACTATTTAACAGGCCTGGAGTGACAAGGAGCAATTGCTTAATAGTGACAGAGGCCAAGGTTAGATGGAATATTGGAAAGAAATTCTTGGCTGTGACTGTGGTGAGGCCCTGGCACAGGTTGCCTAGGGAAGCTGTGGCTGTCCCATCCCTCGAAGAGTCCAAGGCCAGGCTGGACAGGGCTTGTAGCAGCTACCTGGGGTAGTGGAAGGTGTCCCTGCCCATGACAGAAGAGTAGAGCGAGACGATCTGTCAAGGTGCTCTCCAAAACCATTCTGGGATTCTCAGATACACATCTCTAGCTGTTACTACTGTGACAGCTACACCTGCAGTTGTCCTGAGACAAGGACCAGTATTCCAAAGGCCAGGCACCAGGAGGAGTCAGACAGTGATTCCAAGAAATGCTGTCAGTGGCAGGCAGTTAAGAGATCCCTGTGACAAGATAGCCCAAGCTACCTCCCCAGCTGCACTGCCTTTCTGCAGGATAAGCTGCCTGGCACAATGAACAGTGAGAAGGTCCCTCAGCTCTGTCACTCTCCTGGTTTGTGTCAGGGCAGTTTGCCCCCTCAACCACTAAAGATACCCCTAATTTCCAGAGTTCCTCTAGCATGGCTGTGTCCAGGGGAGTTCAGCTCTGTGGTTCTACAGGCGCAAGAGCAAGCCGGAAGTACAGACAAAAAAAAATCATTCACAACACAGTATTTTTACATTCAGAACAGAGCCTTTTTACATGGGAACCTTTATTCTCATCGTGATCTGTACATTCAAGTCGCACATGCTTTCGTCTCTGACGGAGCTGGAACACTGGATCACAACAGCCTGGTCTGTTATAACAGTTTTAAGAGCTTATGCCTCGAAAGTAGCCAGGAAATTTGTGACTATTTCCTTCAACTTTGCTTCTGTCTGGTCAGAGATCTTCCCTTCGGTCCTGTGGGAAGAGTTCAGTTAAATTCTGACACAGCAATCAAAACAGGGACAACCCCAAGACAAACACAGAAGCTTTACAACAAATCTCCCCACTGCTAACAAATTCAGTAGATAAATGAACACATTTGTTTGGTGCATGAAGCCATGCCACTGATAAAACACCCCTCTCCTAGAAGAGCCAGTCCTGTTTAGGAACTGGAAGCTGTTCACAAATTCTTTCAGAACGGCCATATGTATTCCAACAAGGCCCAACCAACAGACGTGTGCCCCAGAGACAGAAGGCATATGATTTTCTTCATGACAAAAAAAGCCAGGACCGGTTTCCAGACAGGACTACGGAAATACTCAATCCCCAACAGTTCACTCAGCAGCACTTAACCCACAGAACTCCAACAGCTCAAAGCTGTCCACAATATGGGAACTGATTCAATCAAGTGATTTCAGGAACAGGTTAGAGGAGACATATTGCAAGAAGGTTCACTTCAAGCATCAGCTGCATTTCCTACGAGCTGAAGCTGAGGAAGGCAGATGGTAGGAAGGCTGATTTAACCCCCAGTTTTGATACAGCTAGCTGAACACCTGATGTTTTAAGATACACAAAATTAACAGTTCAATGACCATTATCTGCACTCCAGACATCAATACCCTTGAGATAAAGCAAGATAAACCACCATACCTGATTGTGGAGAGGAGTGACTGGTGCTGGCTCAGTACATGAGCTAGGAAAGCACTCTCAAATTTTGTGATCTTGCTGGGCTCCAGCTTGTCCAAGTGACCTCTTACACCAGCATAGATGACTGCCACCTGCTCCTCAATAGCCATGGGAACTGCATGAAAAGACAGCACTCATACCACTGGAACTCTTCCATCAGACCACAACAGACTACAGAGTCCTTGGAAAACCAAGCGCACATGGACAGCTCGGTTCAAGCAAATCTTCATTTACCATGTGCACAGAACAGACACAGTAAATGCTAACCAAGCCCAACCTCATTAGCACAAGGCACTAATGCACACCCAGACCTGCCAAGCCCAGGGCACTCACCGTACTGGCCCTGCTTGAGCAGCTCTGTCAGGCGCACGCCGCGGTTCAGCAGCTGCTGCGTGGCAGCGTCCAGGTCAGAGCCGAACTGGGCAAAGGCAGCCACCTCCCGGTACTGAGCCAGCTCCAGCTTCATGGTACCGGCCACCTGCAGGGTACAAGCGAGAGCCACTGTGATCACACCTTCCAAGTGTGTCTAGGAGTTTGAAGGTTATCTGGCAGCTGACAGTTGTCACGAGTCAGCTCTGCCTTGCATTCCAGACAAGGCAATCTAAAAACTGACAAATGATTATAAACATTACAAAAATCCTACACTTTACCGTAAGCACACTATTTCTCCCCTAAAACAGCAACTGTAGATATTAAATCTAATTCTATGACTGGACTAAAAGCCAGCAGTTAAGACGGCATTCTCTATTTCTAAGTGGTCAGTACCCACTTCAACACACCAAAACTTAATCCTACATCTTTATGCAGGTACTATTTCCCTTTCTCCCACGCCTTTCGCAGTAGGCAATGGAAACATTAAAGAGAACTCTGAAGTTTGTTCTTTTATAATTTCGTAACACTAAGAGATCAAAAGCTTTATTCCCTCTCTGTTCACAGCTCATCAGAGTGAAATGGCTTGGAAGGCATACACATCACTCATCTCTAGCATGAGGAGAACAGCAATTTCTCAATTACCTGCTTCATAGCCCTGGTCTGAGCAGCAGAACCCACACGGGACACAGACAGACCAACGTTGATGGCTGGACGGATACCTTTGTAGAACAACTCAGTTTCCAAGAAAATCTGCGGGATAGAATTGTATCATTATCTTGTTCAGAAGCCTGGCGACCTCCTCAGAGACCGGCCACTAAGTCCAATGGAGATGCTGGGCTGTGAGGAAGCCCCACCTGTCCATCAGTGATGGAGATGACATTGGTTGGAATGTAAGCAGACACATCCCCAGCCTGAGTCTCGATGACCGGCAAGGCGGTCAGAGAGCCACCCCCAAAGGAGTCGTTCATTTTGGCTGCTCTCTCCAGCAGGCGAGAATGCAGGTAGAACACATCACCCGGGTAGGCCTCACGGCCAGGGGGGCGGCGCAGCAGCAGAGACATCTGACGGTAGGCAACGGCCTGTGTGGAGCAAAGACAGCCTTCAGAGCTCAGCACCTCCCTTAACATTTTACATTTCTAANCACCTGCTCCTCAATAGCCATGGGAACTGCATGAAAAGACAGCACTCATACCACTGGAACTCTTCCATCAGACCACAACAGACTACAGAGTCCTTGGAAAACCAAGCGCACATGGACAGCTCGGTTCAAGCAAATCTTCATTTACCATGTGCACAGAACAGACACAGTAAATGCTAACCAAGCCCAACCTCATTAGCACAAGGCACTAATGCACACCCAGACCTGCCAAGCCCAGGGCACTCACCGTACTGGCCCTGCTTGAGCAGCTCTGTCAGGCGCACGCCGCGGTTCAGCAGCTGCTGCGTGGCAGCGTCCAGGTCAGAGCCGAACTGGGCAAAGGCAGCCACCTCCCGGTACTGAGCCAGCTCCAGCTTCATGGTACCGGCCACCTGCAGGGTACAAGCGAGAGCCACTGTGATCACACCTTCCAAGTGTGTCTAGGAGTTTGAAGGTTATCTGGCAGCTGACAGTTGTCACGAGTCAGCTCTGCCTTGCATTCCAGACAAGGCAATCTAAAAACTGACAAATGATTATAAACATTACAAAAATCCTACACTTTACCGTAAGCACACTATTTCTCCCCTAAAACAGCAACTGTAGATATTAAATCTAATTCTATGACTGGACTAAAAGCCAGCAGTTAAGACGGCATTCTCTATTTCTAAGTGGTCAGTACCCACTTCAACACACCAAAACTTAATCCTACATCTTTATGCAGGTACTATTTCCCTTTCTCCCACGCCTTTCGCAGTAGGCAATGGAAACATTAAAGAGAACTCTGAAGTTTGTTCTTTTATAATTTCGTAACACTAAGAGATCAAAAGCTTTATTCCCTCTCTGTTCACAGCTCATCAGAGTGAAATGGCTTGGAAGGCATACACATCACTCATCTCTAGCATGAGGAGAACAGCAATTTCTCAATTACCTGCTTCATAGCCCTGGTCTGAGCAGCAGAACCCACACGGGACACAGACAGACCAACGTTGATGGCTGGACGGATACCTTTGTAGAACAACTCAGTTTCCAAGAAAATCTGCGGGATAGAATTGTATCATTATCTTGTTCAGAAGCCTGGCGACCTCCTCAGAGACCGGCCACTAAGTCCAATGGAGATGCTGGGCTGTGAGGAAGCCCCACCTGTCCATCAGTGATGGAGATGACATTGGTTGGAATGTAAGCAGACACATCCCCAGCCTGAGTCTCGATGACCGGCAAGGCGGTCAGAGAGCCACCCCCAAAGGAGTCGTTCATTTTGGCTGCTCTCTCCAGCAGGCGAGAATGCAGGTAGAACACATCACCCGGGTAGGCCTCACGGCCAGGGGGGCGGCGCAGCAGCAGAGACATCTGACGGTAGGCAACGGCCTGTGTGGAGCAAAGACAGCCTTCAGAGCTCAGCACCTCCCTTAACATTTTACATTTCTAAACTGGAGGTGTTCTTACAGCTACAAACACCAATGACACACCAAAAACCAAAGTTTCCTGACCTGTTTGGACAAGTCATCATAGATGATTAGCGCGTGTTTCCCATTGTCTCTGAAGTACTCCCCCATGGAGCAGCCTGAATAGGGAGCCAGATACTGCAGGGGTGCTGCATCAGATGCTGTGGCAGACACCACAATAGTGTACTTCATGGCATCTGGAAAGGATTGGAGACATCTCTGAGTGCATTACGTCACGCCCAAAAACAGTGAACACAACGAGCATGTAAAGTACCAGTACTGAAGCAAGTCCAGGCAGTGTCACTACACCGCTACAGGAAAGCTCAGGACACTAGCTGAACACATCTCCTAGCAAATCTGACTCAGGAAGTCTCAAGGGCAAATTTGTGGCAGCTAACATCTAACACTTCCAGACTTCTTTCCTATTTAAAACAAAGCTTAAAACTAAGACAAGCTTTTGTTCTAGAAAAAACTCACACTGAAAGCCCACAGTTTCTTGGCTGCTCCAAGACACAGTCTCAAACAAATTACTGCTCTTAAAACGTGGGTTTTTCCATGCCAGATGTCAGGATCACCAAGCATGAGGTCAAAGTGCCTGATCTCCTGCAAGCTCTGTTAAATGTGGAGCCTTGGTCATGGAGATCACTGACTCTGAAGAGATGCTACCATTTAATCCCTTGTGTTTGGGCAGTGAAAGCTCTTCACCACGTTTTCAGCTGCCATTCACACTGACTAGGCACATGGAACACATAGGACAAATGCCAAGTCCATGACAACTTGAAGGCCACAGCTTGTCACCAGGCCTACCTGACAGCCAAGAGGAAGCTTTCAACTCTGCTGAGAAGAAACCTAAAACCACGGGGTGACTTTTCCAGAAGCAATTCAGCAGTTTGGGGGCCTCAAAGTAAGTCTTCTTAATTGTGATACAGCAAAAACGAGCTCTTTCCCCCCAGATAGCTACAGAAATTTCTTGGTCACAAAATTAAGTAATTCACTCACATAATACAAATTCTGTCTACCCCTGCAGCCAGGGAAGGTCATAGCAGTACTCAGCATTACAATGAGGACAGGATGTCGTTAGGTGCCAGGCTCAACCATCTCCCAAAATCCATACCTGCATCAGTGAGCCTCTTCACCAGCTGAGCAACTGTGGATCTCTTCTGGCCAATTGCAACATAGATACAGTACAGCTTCTTCTTCTCATCGGTGCCATCGTTGAATCGCTTCTGGTTGATTATTGTGTCAATTGCAATTGAAGTTTTCCTGTGGAACAGACAGGCTGGTAAGTTAAGCTGCCCAAGGTTCTATCCAACCCTGTGTCCAGTTCCACTGTACCTGAGTCCCTGTTTAAGGAATATTTTAGGCTTGAGTATTTAACTTACCCAGTCTGCCTGTCACCAATGATCAGCTCACGCTGGCCACGACCAATGGGCACCAAGCTGTCCACAGCCTTAATCCCAGTCTGCATGGGCTCACGCACAGAGATCCTGGGAATGATCCCAGGGGCCTTCAAGCCAACTCTCCTACGTGTCTTAGATGCAATAGCACCCTAAAAGAGAGAAAAAACTGCTGAGGTCTGTATCACACAGATACAAGCAGAGGTAGTCAGGACTACGCTTACCCAGCTACACTTACCTTCCCATCAATTGGATTCCCCAGGGCATCCACAACACGGCCCAGCAGCTCCTCCCCCACTGGAACATCCACAATGGCACCAGTCCGCTTCACTACATCCCCCTCTTTGATCAGTCTGTCATTACCAAACACGACAACACCAACGTTGTCAGGCTCCAAATTCAAGGACATACCCTGGGACAGAGATCACATCACCCTCAGAAAATCCACACTGACATGCATAAAAGCTTTAATATTGACATGATTATTTCACTGTGTACAAAATCCTACATGATCTACCTCAACCTTGTGACAACAGTCAAGGTTCTACTTTTATATACAAAATGTCTATTTCCTTCCACATGGGCTAGAGAACCTGCCTAAGTTTTCAACTTACCAGGTAGTTATACCCCAGCAGCCTAGCACTCAAGTCAATTGTTTCTCTAAAAAGAACAGAAAGTGTAAGCAAGGTTCAAATACAACATCACTCCCTTGCCTAGAAGCTGGACAAGGGAAAAGGACTGGCTTCTTCTCTGCCCAAGGTGAAATGGTTCATTAAAAATGCCCAAAGAGTTGTTACAGTACTCTTGACATGGGTTGTAGCTTTAACCAACTGATAGGACTACAAGAAACCAGCAAGAGCTGCATAATGTATTGAAGCAGAGAGGTCATTATTAAACAGTGAACAGAAAAGACATCCTGGAAAAAAAAATCCAGCACCAGATTAGTCCTTTTACTTTCTAAATTAAAACAAAGCTCAAATGTTCAAATGTTGGCAGAGCATCAGGTGCTGATACTGAAAGCAGTGTTACAAATTAAAACAAAAAAAATCACCAGTTACTATGTATAAAGTTGCAATGAAGCTAATGCAATGTTCATAGCAGTACCTCCACACACAATCTCAGGTTCTTCTTAAAAAACTGTCTTTTTAATATCTCCGTGCTAAAGGAACTCCTTTATTGACAGCTTACCTTCAGCCCAGAAGAGAACTCAACCATCTCTTCTGCCTGGACATTTCTCAGGCCGTACACGCGGGCAATACCGTCACCGATGGAGAGCACGCGGCCTGTCTCCTCCAGCTCAGCCGAGGTGTCAGCTCCCAGGATGCGCTCCTCGAGAATAGAGGATACCTCGGCAGTACCTGGGGAGAGATGTTTGAAATCAGATTAGCATCTCAAGGTACAATACGCACTCAGTAAGCTTGCCTCCAATTCACAGGGTGCCCTTCCTCAATTGTGTTGTGAAGTCCAGCTAGCAACACCTTTACTTAGGGTAAGATAAATACCAGCCTCTGTATTCCCGGCTAATAAAAGCAGCCTCAACTCATCATTACGAGCCAGCTTCAACCAAAACAGGCCTGGCTGTGTGGTTATCCACTGTCCTCATTATGTCCTACGCTCACTCTCCCTAGAAAGCAACTAGATTAATTAATCAGCCTTAGCCCAGGCAGAACAGGCCTGCTTGCAGAGCAGTTATTTAGCCTTGGATGCAGCAGCACACCCTGCCAAATTATTTGTAATCCAAGATCCACACCTATATAAAGGAACTCCATTACGCTTCAGGAGAAGGTTGTTAAATATAACAACTGTTATATATAAAAATATATACCCCGTACTTCTACAATTTAAATTCCAACAGCTTGTTATCTCCTCAGCTCAGAAACAGTAAATAACACTGTAAAACTTATTTTCCTACAAATGCCCTTAATCACCTTAAACCACTTAAAAAAAAAGTGCACGAAGCACTGCCAAACACACTGCTACGCAGTGCAGCTGTCTTCTCTAAACACCAGAGTGCTGGCAGCAAAATAAAGTTGTGCTCAAGGACACTAGGTCAAATCCAGGCAGGCCTGGGAAAGTCATCTACTCCTTCACTCTGTTACAGGCAACTCCAATCTGCGGCTATTATTTTTCCAAACTATTTTCAAATAATGCTGCAGGTAAGTGGAATCCTAGTGAAGCAGGTATGCTATGTGAGCCAGTTGACACATGGTCACTCCCTGCTCTGGGGACACTGTCAAGTTATTAAAGTGAAGTTTGCTGGATGTGACCAGTTAACGGTTCACCTAAATACTCTCAGAACATACATGACCTCAATGCTGTCAACTAACACCCACCATAATCAAATTCCTTTTTGTCTAACAAACCAAATTCTTAACCACACTCAAGACCATTCTCATACTCACCTGTTTTCTGAAAGCATGGTTTGGAGCCATGGAGGTTTCTTGTAGCAACAAATGCTGCACCGAGGGTGTTTCTGGATACCTGAAATAAGTCATTGTTTCACTAACATGAAGATTTCGTTAATTATGCAAAAAAAAATGCTGAGAGATTAACACATCTTTGATCTTGAGCTGCTTATGATGCATCTCGGCTTTGAGCTAATCTCCACAGCATCCCATTCACAGCTATGGAGTTCCGGAACCAAGTCCAGCACCACGAAGAAGGGACAGATAATGAAGGAGATTCCTCCAAATCCCTCACTGCATTTTTCTGCAGTGCAGTGATGTCACCATCAACCGCTGCAGCAGCTCTCAAAGAGAAACCTCCTCACATTTGTCAGTTCTGTGCTGAACATGAGAACCTTGGGGCATAAAGAAACCACTGCACCACTCAGGGTTCTGCACAGGGAGAAGGTTGTGTCTTCTAACACAAATCTAACTGCAGTGGTTTTGGTATTAACACACATAGAAAAAAGCCGCACAAAGCACTGTAACAAAAATACCTCAGAATCACAATTACTTTGGCAAAGAACTCTGACGTCATTTAGTCCAACCTATGACCAAACACCACCTTTCCAACTAGACCATAGCACTAAGCGCATTATATCCTTAAACACCTCCAAGGCTGATGACTCCACCACCCCCCTGGGCAGCCCCTTGCAATGTCTAATTACCTTTTCTACGAATAAAGCCTTTTCATGGCCGTAAGATCATGTTTTTGCACCTTAAGCAAGGCTCCCAGTGCAGCACCATGCACCAATGCTTATACCAATTAATGCCCTGCACCCCGAGCAGGCCTCTCCCCCATTATTCATTGGAAACACCGGCAGGATGGTTCCCCACGCTTCTTCCCATCCTCCGTTTTCTTACAAACATGGTGTAAACCCCTCACCCCCCTCGCACCTCACACCTACAACCTCCACCTTGCCATGCCAGCTTTAAACAACTATCCCGAGCCCGAGCAAGGACACACCGTTCCTCAGCGGGGTCTGTCCCACAGCGCTGACGGTACACCCCGTGCTTTCCTCCCCACACTCCGATGTCACCCCCTCACACCCTCAATGTCACCCCAGCCCCCAAGATGGCGGCGGCGCCGCGTCCCCCCGGCCCCGCCAGCCCCGCCGGCCCCGGGGCGGGCATGACGCTCACCAGGCCGGCCTGCCGCGGCAGGGAGCGGGCGAGGGCGGCGGCCACGCGGGCGGAGAGCATCGCGGCGGCGGCGGGTCCCGGGGGAGGCTGAGGCTGAGGGACGCTAAGGACTGCCAGCCGCACGCTCTGCACACAAAATGGCGGCGGCGCCTCACGCCCCTTTTGGCGCCGAGGCCGCGCCCAGGGGGCGGGGCGCGCGACGGAACTCCTTCCCGTGCCCCTGATTTGTATGTGTGTGTGTGTGTATCTATCTAGCTACACACAAACGTGTAAAATATGTAATAAAAATAATACAAACAATTAAAGAAACCTAAATGAGGCTTTTAGAAAAAAAGCCCGCTGCGGGAGGTGTCCTTGAAATGGCCCTGAGCGGGCGGAAGGGGCGGGGAGTGAGGGAGGACTGGAGATGGGACACGGGAAGGAATACCGACAGGAACTGAGGCAGGGACAGGGACAAGGGCAGAAGTACGGAAAGGAACAGGGACAAGTACAAGGGCATGGAAGGCAACAGGGACGGCGACATGGGTAGGGACAAGGGCAGGAGCACGGAAAGCAACAGGGACAGGGACATGGGTAGGGACAAAGGCAGGAGCACAGAAAGGAACAGAGACAATGATAGGGATAGGGGCACGAACAGAACAGGGATAAGAACAGAGACAGGGATAAAATCAGGGACAGAAGTGTTACTCCGTAGGCTCATTCCCTGGTGTGCAGAATTATTTCACACATCGCACCAAGGTATTTCTATCTCTTTCTAGTTAGCACAAAGCAGGTAGTTGGGTGTCTGGGATATCCATCATCAAAACACTACTCTGCTTATACATTTCAACAACCAAAGGTGTCACCATTCATTGGTTACAAATTACATAACTTCTCTGTTAGTACCATTCCATTAACTACCACTTCAATTAATTACCACTCAGACCCTTTTTTGCTAGTTAGATCTCTCGCTTCTCAGTCTGTTTTGAGTTGGTGGTCAATGAGATGCTGGCCACAATCTCCCACTGCCAGAATTAATCTTTCCCACGTACTGCTCAGTTTTGCTGATTTCAATCCTCGTGGTTCTCATCCAAATAGCTATTCCCCTTGGAATCATCTTGATTTCTTAAAAAAGTCAGCCAAGTACACAATGCTCACAATATGCAGCTGCTTAATCATAGGTGTCCTGCTATAGCCACTGACTAAGTCTTGCGGGGTGCAGATCTCGTGGGGCTCAGTATCAAGGGCAGGGAAAGGATGGGGCAGTGACAATGCTGTCTGCAAAAATTTGATTCCTTACCTGTTGTGCAATAAGCCAATAATTAGACACACAAGACATTGTTTATTGCAGGGTTATGCAAGCCTGGGTGCTCAGTGGTACTCCAGAACTATCAAAACACTTCACAAATTATACATTTTAGCACACAATGGAACTAATGTTCACTGGTTATGTATTACATAGTTCTCTTATTAATAGCATTCTACTAGTTAATGATTCAGTCGTTTGTCATGCTCAGTCCTTCTCTTCTCTTGGGCTGGTGGGTTTCTTGGGTCAGTTGTCGCAGATTGCCCCTACCAGAATTACTGTTTACCTGGTCAGAGCTGATTCCAGCATAGATGCTGGGTTCACTTTATTAGTTTCTTCCTCATCTTGGAACTTCAAGCAGATGTCCCTGTGACCTGTAAACTCTGCATTCTCTGTGCAGAGCTATCAGTGGTACATCCTTCCTTCCCAAGCTTTGTTAACCCCCCTAGGTCTGAGATCAAGCATATCAAGCCCCAAACCCTAACACAGCAATTCCACCAAGTCATTTGTTTTCTCGTAATATGTGGGTATCACTCAGAGCTTGCTTGTTAGCTGCTATCTCTTTCATTAATTAAATCTGGTTGCCCCAAGTATAGGAGCCCAGAAGATAAGAGGTTGTGTGCCTCAAACACCAATAGCTGGATAACTGTGGAGCCAACCAAGGATTGTTAATAACAACAATCAAGGTTTCTTGGTAAAAACACAGCTGTGAGGAAGAACAGGATGTGGTTGGAGAAGGGGTCATTCAGAGATAGGGCAGCATTTTTCTGGGACAAACATCCTTGTTCTAGTTCCTGGAGACAAGCACAGCACAGGAACGAAGCCAAGAAGCAGTCTAAGACTGTACAGGGAATCAAGACTGCCAGAGACTCCTGAAGCCCTCAAACCCATTTCCAAAAAGGTCTAGAAGAATGAACTGCAGATTATAAATTTGCATAGGAAGTGAGAAAGTTACCTCCAGGGCAGGGAAACTCATCTACAAAACGGTCCCCCCACCAAGACCGTATGTGCAGGCACGCCAGAACCCTAGACACTCCACCAGCTGGATTAACAGTGGAGCCAAGCCAGGTGATCTCTTTCTTCCTCTCTCCCCCTCTTTAATCCTGCTTTCTTCCCTTTCACCCTACCCTTTATCCAAAACCCACTGCCATGGGCTTATATGAGGAGGTCAGAGACTAACATTCATTTCCATGCCAAGTGTGTAATTTAACTTGGGAAACTTTTGTGATGCTCTTTTGTCGTTCCTTTTGACCACGAGCATCTATGAATCTGGGATGCTCCATTCCTCCAAAGGGTTGGACACCACACCAATCCATGTCCAACCTGAGCCAGAACACTTCCAAGGCTGGGGCATCCACAGCTGCTCTGGGCACCCTGTGCCAGGGCCTGCCCACCCTCCCAGCAGCAATTCCTTCCCAAGATCCCATCTGGCCCTGTCCTCTGGCACTGGCAAGCCATTCCCTGGGTGCTGTCCCTCCAGGCCTTGTCCCCAGCCCCTCTGCAGCTCTCCTGGAGCCCCTTCAGGCCCTGGCAGGGGCTCGGAGGTGTCCCTGAAGCCTTCTCTTGTGCAGCTGAAAAGCCCCAGGTGTCCCAGGCTGGCTCCAGAGCAGAGGGGCTCCAGCCCTGGGAGCATCTCCGTGGCCTCCCCTGCACTGGCTGCAGCAGCTGCACGTCCTTGTGCTGTTGGAGCCAGGGCTGGGGCAGTTCTGCAGGTGGGGTCTCACCTGAGTGGGGCAGAATCCCCCCTACCCCTCAATCTGCAGCTGGGGATGATTTTATGTCCTATATGTGAGACAGGATTTGGTCTGCCAGTGAGAAAGTGCTGAAATTCAGGCACAATGTGATTGGTCCCTCTGGTAATCCAGTGAGGTTGGTAAACCCACAGATGCCAGTGGATTCCCCTTCGGGGAACTGAAAAGGTTAAGTGAAAAATCCTCAGCTAGTTTGGCATGTGTTGTACTAAATGTGGTTCTTCAGCAATTTCTTCCATGCTGATTATTTTGTAAATCACTTAAATTTCTGTAACAGTGCCTTAAAAAACAAAACAAAACCAAATTAAAAAAAAAAAACCAAAAAAACCCACATGGATGTTAAAAACTTACACCACCATTCCCCTGAGCCAGGGCTTGACACCCCCTTTTGTGAAAGCAATTTTCTGAATATCTGATCTAAACCTCCCCTGGCCCAGCCTGAGGCCGTTCCCTCTCCTCCTGTCCCTGTTCCCTGCGAGCAGAGCCCGACCCCCCCGGCTGTCCCCTCCTGGCAGGGAGTTGTGCAAAGCCACAAGGTCCCCCCTGAGCCTCCTTTTTTCCAGGCTCAGCCCCTTTCCCAGCTCCCTCCGCCGCTCCTGGGGCTCCAGCCCCTTCCCCAGCTCCGGTCCCTGCCCTGGACACGCTCCAGCCCCTCGGTGTCTCTCCTGTCCTGAGGGCCCAGAGCTGTCCCCAGCACTGGAGGTGCCCCAGCAGTGCCAGCCCAGGGGACGGGCCCTGCCCTGGGGCTGTGTCACACCACGGCTGGGACAGCCCAGGGGCCATCGGCCTCTTGCCCACCTGGGCACCCTGGGCTCATGTCCAGCTGCTGGCACCAGCAGCCTCAGGCAGCCTTCGACTGTACTTCTTGATGTCTTCCTCTTGCATCTCTTTTGTTTCGTTTTGCTGTTGTTGGGGTTTGCTTGGCGTTATTTAACATCTTCCCTTAACTAAGAGACACCCCTATTCGGAGCGTTTAACATTTCGATTCACCGTTAAACGCCTTTTCCCTACCGTTTCTCCCCACGCTCGGCGGGGCCCTGTGCCGGCACCGCCCCTCAGCCGCCCACTCCCGTCAGGCTCCGGGCGGGATGGCGGCGGCGCCAACGCCGGACCACGATACCTTCGAGGAGAAGCTGATACGGGTAACGGGGGCCGGCGGGGCTCGCTTTCTCTTTTCATCACAGTCCTACCCCCCCACACACACATCGTTCGTGCTGTTTGCGCCGAAGGGTGCGGTGGTTTTCTCCACTGCTGCTTGTGTAGGTCGCTGAGGTGCGGGTACGGCAGCAGGATGAGGAAGGAGGTGCTAGGGAAGAAAAAAGGCTTTTAAAGTTGTACGGCTGCGTCCATTCTCCGTGAGGTTTTTTAGGCAGGCTTGTGCAAGAGTTTATGTTCCTTCCATGGTGTAGAATTTCCGCGTTCTTCAGTTATTACTGGTCATAATCCAACCTTTTTAACCTAAATCGGTTGGGTATTAGGGAAAATTTCTTCTTTCAAAGGGTTGTCCAGCCCTGGCACAGCTGCCCAGGGCAGTGGTGGAGTCCCCATCCCTGGAGGAATTTAAAAGCCGTGTGGATGTGGCACCTGGGGACATGGGCTAGTGGAGGCCTTGGCAGTGCTGAGGGAACGGTTCAACTTGATGATCCTGGAGGGCTTTTCCAGCCCAAACAATCCTATGATTCCACAATCAGAGCCCTACCTGAGAGCACTGTGTTGATCTCTTATTTCTGACTTTGTTTCCGATGGTACAACTGCTTTGCAGGGCTTGCACATTGTGATGACTCTCTCCCACTCTCCTACAGAGACTGTTCCCAATGATGGCTCAGGCAGTTTTATCCCACAGGCTTTAACACAGTGTTCACCAGTTTTCCAAACACCTTGGGTTTTAGAAAACCTTGGGTTAATGTCTCTTGGGTCATTACTGTGTCTGTAGCCAACCGGTGATGTGAATAAAAAGATAACATTTTATCACATGGAGATAAGCAGGTGTCCAAAGAAATGAGGGAGATTAAAAGGGATATAATATAGTCTTCTAGACCACAGAGAGTGTTTAAAGAAGAGGGAAAGGAATTTTTCTCCCCTTTTCCCACCAATGCCTCTTGAACTGATGTAGAAGTTACTCTTCAGGAATGCAGAGTTTGCAGTGGTTTACATTTTTCACATCTATCAGCTATTTTCTGTCATTTCACATGATTGCTTGCTCTTTTGTCTCTATTCTCTGGCAGGTTACTCTATGGCTAAAGAAAATATATGGTGATGTGCCTGTTCCAGAGTATGAGGTGAATGAAAGGACAGTGGATATTTTGCATGAAGTTATGGAGTGCAATGAAGAGAGAGACAGGGATGTCATGTTGCTGATAGAGGACTTGAAGGACCGGGCAACCAAGTATGAAGCAGAAGGTGAGTTTAAAAACTTAGGAATATATATAAATATATGTAGTTGAAACAGACTCAGCTTTGTTTTTTGATGCAGTTTTTACTACAATGCATCACATGCCTTCCTTTCAGCTGAATTTACAGTGACATAAGATTGGTCAAGGACAATTTTTTAAGCCATCTTGAGTAGGCCATAAATGTGGACAAGCAGGTTAATTGCTAAAACCTCCTAGTCTGCTGAGCTGGATAGCACAGCATGGATTGACATCTGACAGACATTGCTTGGATAGAGAGGGAATTGTCCCTGCAGCTCATTCAAGACTCTGAGCTGGTGCTAAGCCACTGTTAAGGAAAGCCCTGGAGGAGCCTGAAACAACATTGAGGTGATAAAGTTGTGCTGAAGCTGCCTAGAGTGACTATTTTACAATTTGTTTGGGGTTTTTTTGAGCAAGTGAGTGGTTCAGGGGACCATAGTATGTTTTTAACAGACATAATAAAGGACTGTCCCTTCACAGGCTTTTCTCAGGAAAGAATTTTACTTTTCTGTGCAAAGGCTGGCATAGTACACATGACCATGGGTTTTGTAAGAAAACATGTTTGGTTTTTGTTCCTTCAAGTGCCTTGCCCCCAAACAAAAAATAATGGAGACAGACTTCCTGGGTCTGCCATGAACAAGGCTCGGGCTGAGCTTTGTGGGGAGATGACCTGCATGTGCTCAATTGCTATAGCGCAAGGGTGAGCTCTTGTCTGATGTCAGTCAGACTGGTCAGGGAGGGAGTGGAGCAGTGCTTTCTCCCTTTATACACTGAATTCATTTGACAAATGGAGATGTGGCAGCAGTTTGGCATGTTTAAGCCTTTTTTAAAAGTGTCTTTTTTCCCCAACAACAGACAGGTAGCCAAGTTCCCGGTGTGGGATTGGGTTCTAGCTTTGGAAAATTCCATAAAAGAACAGTCATATTTAAAAAAATCACTACTTTGGGTGTATATATTTTCCAGCTGACTACTGGCAGGATATTCTTGGAGAAAGCCTGGGTCTTTCTGTAGGCAGTCTCTCCCAAGAAGCCACCACAGACCTCATCGACCTGGTAGAAAGTGCAGTGGAACTCGAAGCAGAGGACACATCTCTTACCAGGTAATTCTGTACACTCTGCTTTTGTGCTTATGGTCTGTGCCATTTTCCTCTGTTTTTTTCACATCAGCATCTTCAAACTTGACACTAGGAATCTTACTTGTCAGGCTTATTTTTCACCTCTTGGACAGCTTTGGAGTGCATGGGAACTGAGCACAAAGTGCTAGCTGTAGGTTACCCCAGCACAGGAAGGCTCAGAAGCCTGAGAAGGGCCTGAGATGGACTTAAATCCCTCCTTTTCCTCATGCCTTTGTGGTCTCAGGCTGCAGGCTGCTGCCAGTTGGACTGTTGTGCCAGGTATCCCAAGCTGTAGCAGTGTTCATACTGCTTAGGCAAAGACTGGGGAACTGTGACTGGTCTTCCAGCCTCAGGTCCTCATCCTTGTCTGTCTCATCTGGTCTCAGTTTCATGCAAGGAGATTCCCTCTGCCATGGAGAAATGGCACCTGTTAGTCTGGTCTCCTTGGGCCTCTCTCCCTAGCATGGCTTTGCCCATGACACTGCAGCACGTGCACTAACGAAGGGGCAAAACCTGCTTTGGAGTCCAATTTTTATGTGGTATATGGGATCTTGGCTCTTACAGCTCTCTTCCTGAGCTGGAAGGGGAAGAACTTTGGGCCACTTGGGAGGAGGAAGAGACTCAGATGCTGCTGGGCACATCTTGTGACCATGCATTTTCAGGGTCTGACTATGTTTTCTGTCAAAGGCAGTAAGACAAGCCAGGAGTGGAGCATGTGGTGGTTCCCAACTCAGTGGTTTTATTCACCAGAGTGCCAGTTGTTGTTCACTTACTCTTACTCAGGTTGTTGGGCTCTTTTCCCTTCCATGTGAAAATCTGTGTTAGTTATGGAAAGCAAATTCCCTTAGTATCTTATTTTAATTTACTCTTGCGATAGCTTCAGGAGGAAACTAAGTCATTCATATAAAGTGTGGAGAGAATAGCAACAATAACTCTGACTTTCCAAAGAGCTGACGCCTAAGCATTCCCACTGATTCTCTCTTCACCAGCTTCTACAGTGCTATAAATTACATGAGCTCAGAACTGTATAAAACAAAATCAGAAAACGAAGAAATGGAACTGAAATTGAAGACTCTCACGAAAAAGCTAACTTCATCACTGGCGCTGGAAAAGCAGTTAGCAGAGTGAGTAACAGATGAGGAAGGGGGAAAAATAAAAGACAGGGTGATCTCTGTCTTGGGCAACGTTGGTTGTGGTAACTAACAAGGATAACTGAATTTTTAGGGGGTTGACACATCTCCAATTCAAAGTATTTGGAAGTATCTATCAGAATCCATATGTTATGGGTACTTTCAGTAATCAAATGAGATCTGGGAAAGCATCAAACCCATTATTTTAAAGCAAAAATTATCTACAAGCAGCTTTCAGATACGAGTTTGCATTTTCCTCCAGTTGCTTTTGTCTGAAGCTAAAGACAAATCTGATTTTCTGAGCACGTTTAGCATGCGCTCTGTAGTCAGACTGAGCGAGGCAAAACAAAAACCATTCCCAGGTAAGAAGTTCCCTTAATACGTTTGTAGAAGATGTAATAATAGTAATAATTCTAAAAAAAATCAGCGTCAGGTCCACTCCCTGGAGGATGTAATCTGAAGTGCTTTGCCAGGCGCAGCAGGATCAACCCCAGCCTTGAGTATGGGTTGGACCAGATGCTCTCCACTGCTCCCTTCCAGTCTAATTATTTGTGGGATGGTTTTTTTGGTCTTTTAAAGTGGTAATTTGGCTTGTAGAAGAGATTTCTGTGTGCTTTGTGCAGGTTTGCCTCCTCTTGATCTGAGGTTTAGCTCATGTAACAGGTCTCCGAGTTAGGGAATTATGCACAAGACTACTTACCTTTGCTTTTTGGCATACAGCTTTCCCCTTTGCCACTATTTTCCCTGGCCTGTGGGGTTCTAGAGGTAACAGCTGTATATGTTTCCACTGGAAAATCTCACAGGGAAATACAAGGTTTTCTCCATTTTCTTCCTTCTTGTGTTGGTTGTATTGCAGGGTTTAGCTTGAGCATAGATAAGTAACAGGATTTGTATACTGATATATCTTTGAATGTAACAGGGTTTTTTTATATTATTTTTTAAGTGATATTACAAAATTAAAGGAATCTCAGGACGCAGAAAAGGCCAAAGCTGTAATTCGATCCAAGAACCTGAAGTTCCTGGAAGATAAATCTAAGGATCTAAAAATAAGGATCACTGATGCTGAGGTAGGTGGAAAGAATTTTTCTACAAGACACTGTAATGGGATGACACAGCTGTGGTTGGTTGAGCCCAAATTTGTAGTTACGGAGACATTCCATAAGCTTCCTAAACTCCAGGACTGGGGACTCTTGAGCTAACAGGACAGCATGTAAATATAGTTCAGTTGTCCCTACTGATCTCTCCTCAGCACATCCTGTGATCAGTGCAGTGCTCTCTCCTCATTCTCTGAAAAACTTGGGTAGCTGGGATTACCTGGTGGTTCTTGTGAGCTACTGTCATACAAGAAAACACAGACAGCTACCAGTAAAGCAGCTGATTCACTGAGGAGCTGTGGTAAATTGTGCCTCAAAATAATGAATATGACCCATTTTTTGAAAAGAATGGATGACTAAATGCAGAAAGCAGAAGTTGTACTGCCTGCTCCTTCACCTTCCCTAAATGATGAAAGACATGTGAATGCCTTATTTAACATTTGGATGCTGTCTGATACCTTGACAAAGACAAGATGGAAAGTGTTGTATTAGAACTGACATTTTCCTGAGAAGCCTTTCTTCAGCCTTGCCATGTGCCCTTCTCCTACTTTTCTGGAAAGACTTGTTATTCTTAATAGAAATTTTAGCAGCACCTCATTTTGTACACCAGCTGTAGCTGTCGCTCAAATAGCACACATTCCTGCTGTGGACAACCTGCATTCTTCTCTGCCTGTTTAGATAAAAACAGAAGGAAATGGTAAAATCTTTCTCCCTGTTGCCTTTTGTACCCTCTCCTCTTTGCAGGATGAGCTTGTTGCCATGGGGTTGGACCAATCCCTGACGCATGAAGCACTCATGAAATCATCTGAGGTAGGTTTTTGGGTACAAGAGGGATGTTTCTACAGTGGGACAGGCCAGGCTTGCTTGCTGGGTGCTTTCAGGAATTGTAGTTTGCTGTCTCTCCTGGAGGCATCTACTGGAGAATTTCCACAGGATAAATTCCCTGCCACTGAAAACAGATCTGCCTCCTTTATTTCTGATCCATGTTATAAACTGTGTGGATATTCTGTAGACTATGTTCCATTATATGGCTACCTGTGTATTGCAGTTTCTTGATAGTATGACCCATGTGAGTCCACTTTGTGTGAAATAACTTCCAAACACTTCAAAACAAGGGGATAAGGTCAAATGAAACACAAATTCTGAAACACTGTGTTCTTTTTTTGTTGTTGTTGTGTCTTTAAATATAATATTTTTCAGCTGTATTGTAAGCCTAGTGGAACATATATTAAAGAAAAAGCACTTCTCTTGGGTTGGTAACAACAGATTTTACAGCTTTGTACTGTGCACTCAACACATCTTCATATTTTTTGCAGTTATTGTAGCGGGAACTCAGTCTTTCTCCTCATTACATTTGCTATCTTTTCCTGAATGTTTTCAAGTAGAGCAGTGAAAATAGGTTTCCTGGTTTCTCTGTTGTGGTTCTCACCAACCAGCACTGGGTGGCAGTGCTCACATTGCCCAGTGTTACAGGAGGGTACTGACCAGAACTAATTTTTGTTGGAATTCTGCACCCAAAAAGTGACAGGCAAATTTTCTAGGCTTGTCATCATCTACAGCCCAAGTATAAGGTAAGGTTTGACTCCTTGACATTTATAGAACTGCTTTGCCAAGACATCAGTGAAATGGGCAGCTCAAATGCCTTTATCTTTTTTATTTAACTTCGATTATTTGAAAAGAGTTCAGGACTGTGGAAGGTACTCCATTTACAGCCTCAAAGAAAAATTACTTCCCCTTGATAAGCATAAAGGAGAGTCTTTTTGTTGCTGCTGCATGTGCATAACTTCAGTTTCCCATGGGTTTTATAGAGGATGAAAGCGCTCAGATTCTGAAATGTTGTAGATAACTGTGGATCTATCTCACTCATTTCCATCAATTCTACAAATAATTCCCTAGAATATGATCTGCCTTGCTCTCTCTGCAGGAACTGGCTGCACTGCAGAAAGAAATTGAGCCACTGAAGAAGGAACTGGAATCCTACCATGATTTACCTCTTGTAACTATTTATTCCACTGTTATATTGCATTTGCCATCAGGTTAATTTTAGTGGACATCAGAATGTAAGGGATATCGTTGTGATGGCTTTGGTGGACAGGTAGATGTCCTACAGGTCTGTTAATGATGCAAAGCAAAGACTTAATCTCTATGTATTAATCAAAGCCAAGAAATTAGATTTCCTTGTCAGGCAAACTTTGTTCTAACGAAGTAGACAGATTTGTTGGGTAAGTTAATATTCAGGTGAATTAGCTAGAAATTTAACAAAGAAATATGGAAGAAAAGGAATCCCCTGGTATAACCAACTTCTTGAGATTTACCAGTACTTTAGCTGTAGCTGTCATCAGGTTGTCAATATGGTGGACGCAGCACACGGTGCAGAGTTTGGGGCTCTGAACAGGATGTTTAGGATCCTGAAGAAATAGCCAAATGCAGGTTTTGTCCCCTAAACTGGCTGCTCCATCATTTTCTTTGATTTCTCTTGAGGATGCTGGGTACTCAGCTCTAGAAAGGTGGGACTGCTGCTCCATTTAATCCATCTTCCTCCAAGAGGCAGCTTCCTTCTTCCCTCAAGTGGATCAGGACATTCAAATGGGATTATGTTCTCCAGTTCCCTCCTCCAGCCTTGCTGTCAGTGGAGACAGGGAAAGCCCCAATGCCTCACTCCTGGTGCAGACAGAAGGAGGGGAGGGAGGTTTATCCTTGCAAACTTATTATGCTTTGGAAAATTCTTGCACAAATATGTTTGAAATCAAGTCCCTTGATTGGTAGGTTTGGAAGATTGCTTAAAATGAAGGGGGTTTTTTAGGCTTTAGGCCATACCAGACTTTTGAAAAATACATGATTGCTCAAACCAAAGGAATACTAGGCTTTTAATGGCAATACCTTCTGCATGTGAAGTGCATACACAAAACTGCATGAGTTATCCATTAATTCACTTGAGGCTCATCATTAGACTCTTGTAAAGGTACAGGGACTCTTGTTTCTTGATGAAATACTGATTTTTATGCCATTTTCTCTCATTAGAGCATTCCCCTGGCACGAGTGAAGATTGAAGAAGCAAGAAAAGAACTTGTAAGAGTTTTTTCATCTTTCCAGGAACCACATGTATTAAGTGATTACAGATTTACCCACCTTAGACTGTAGTCTTAATGTTCTCATGGTGAGGCAGAAGTTGTAGATACTGATCAGGGGAACTGGTGGAGTGATGTCTGAGCTGCAAAGTCAGTTGGGCACAGTGATATCAGTGCAGATTAGGTAGCTATATCCCCATAAATTTTGCCTATTGGAATGTATATTCACTCAGCATAGATCTCAGAAGCTTCCTTGCTCCTCCAGAACTCACAGAGGGCTCCAGGGCCCATATTTTAGTCAACAGCTGCCTTGTAGACTGCAGTGAGGACCTTCCCCTGTAAAATACAGTGCCCATTTCCTCCATGCTGGTGTAATCTGCAGGTGTGGCTGTTGAGCCAAACACCATAAAGCTGTTTGGGAAGTTCGTACGTGCCTTTCCTGAGTGAGCTGGGCCACGTTTGAGCCTCCTAAACTCTGGTTTTGTTCCTTTGGGCTACTGCCTGCTTGTTTGTAAAGCACAAGTGGTAAGCCTTAAGCCTGTGATCAAAAATCACAGCTAGGTGATAGCATTTTGCACATTTTCAGGTGAGACTGCCTGGGTTGGTACGCCACTTGTTTTTGATTCAGGAGCTCCCCTTACCAGCCTGAGGCTGTTCTGAGGTCAGAATGCTCACGTCTGGGGAGGACCTGTGAGCTGGCAGGTGTCCAAAGTCACATTAGGGCACAGAGTAAAGGCAGCTGAGCTTGTCCAGCCCTTCATTTGGAGGTTTCCCTGTGGCTGTCTGCCTTTTGCAGTGATGAGTCCATCCAGCTCAGCACCCAGGGTAACCCATCACCGCTGGCAGCCTCCCAGGGTTTGGTCGTTGCAGATGTGTTTGTCTACCAGCAGCGTGTAGAAACTGTCTCGCGGTCCCTAATTCCTCTTGGTTTTCTCTCCTGGTAGAAAGCCTTGGATGAAGAGCTCACCAGGGAGATCGAGGCTCTGCCTTTTGAGCTGACATAGCCCAGCAAACCCCAGTTCACCTGAAGTAGCCTGCGTGGAACATGATTTTCCTTCTGTTGCCTACTTGCTTGCACTAGCAATGCATTTCAGAATTCTTACCATGCCCTGGCAGCTTCCTGCTGTGTCCTTCTTTCTCTTGGCCTTGTGCTTGTAAGCTTCACCTACTTTTCATTAAATAACCTCCTTGCTGTTGTCTTTTTGAGTTATTTTTCCTTCTGTGATACATGCCTGTAAATCAGCTCTATGGATAGTGCAGGCATAGATTTAAAACAAAACAAAAAAACAACCCACACAGTAAGACCTTTCTAGATCTGAAAACAGTATTTTTGCAGAACCACTGTGGGACATAATGATTTTGAAGTCAGATTGCCCTTAACAATTCTACCTCAAATACCATCTTCCACAAGGGTTCCCTGAACCCTGTTATTTCCATGCCATCACCACACCAACCTTCCACACTTTCAGAAGTGTTTGGCACGCTCCAGCTTTTAGAAACCATTTGATAACAAATCAGAAAATCTCATGTGGATAGGAAAACAAAATCCAGAAATAGTGGCAGCACCTGAGGACATTGAGCATTGGTTTGTTTGTTGTGGTAAGCAACCAGGCAAATAGTGGTATTCTCTGTGACAATCTCTTTGCAATTGGAATTGCCAGATTATGGCCATGAGAGCCGTTGCGTAACTGTAAAAGTTACTGATCTGCAGGAAGAGAGAGTCAAATTACACTGGCATCAATAAATTACCACAAGTGTGACCTATGTGCTCTCCTTTTTTGCTGTGATGGGGAAGAATTGAGGGATGCCCTGAGAGCCACATGGGAATCTCCAACCTCTTTCATACAGCAGAAGGAATTGCTGTTTAATTCCAGGTGTTTAAATCAAGCTGTGAAGAAAGGGTGATTTGCCTTAGTTTTGGGGATATTTATCTTCACTCCTTCTGAGGTAGGAAATGAGGGCAAAAGCAAGCGGAAAATGCATGGGCCAAACTGGCTCAAGAGAAATTACCTCAGAGGTAACTGATGTGAAATTTGGAGCAGGCACTGTAGTGCAGGGATGATTACAGGTGTAGCTACTGCTTACAAATAAAACTCTCACAAAAGCTATGGGAATGGTGTCTGAAACTGGAAAGAACAAGAATACAATCTGGTTTTCTTGTGGTAGGGGAAAGAAGCTGTAGTCTTGGAGGACATCGGAACATGGCGGGGTAGACATCAAAGAATGATTTAACAAGAAAGCCTCAGTGTAAGGCACTGGAGGTCATAGCCTGCCAATTAAGGAATCTTAATCCCTGGAAGCTCTTAAAAGCAGATTAGAAATTATTTGCATGAGTGTTTAAAATGTGAGGGAGTGTTGATCACACTTTGGGATACAAAGATGGGATAGATGAGGGCTTGAGGGTTCTACCAGCCCAGCTTTTTAATGAGAGACTCAAGAGGTACTTGGCTAAGATTAGGAGAATACTTTTTATCTCGCCCGTGTAACCATGGCTCCAGGCCTGGGAGGATTTCCTGTGGCACTTCCATAGCTCCACCTCGTCATGAAGTGCTGTGCCAGTTGTGAAGCCTGAGGCTGTTCCCTGCTCTCGCCCATCGAGCGGCTGCACCACTCCCCAGCTGCTGCTATCTCACAGCACGTGAAGAGCCTGGATCTGGAGAGCAGCAGGGCCAGACTGTCTGGAGAGCTGCCCAAATACAACCACGTGTTTCTTCCTAGCTTTGGGAACTGAAAGAGGAAAAAAATCTCCAGCAGCTGCATCCAAGCCGTGTGTCACAGCTGAGGCGTCCCCAGCTCACGCAGCGTAAATCTGTGGACAGCTGTCAGGTCCGACTGCTCAGCTCTTCATGGAAATCAGGAAAAGTCAAATAAATGAGATTTGCAGAGCCCTTTGGGAAGGTTTCTCAGCTCTTTGGTTTTGCCTGGGCAGAGTGCCTTGCAGGAACCCTTTCTTTCTGGTGCTTTGGGACAGACCGGCTTTTCCCAGGTGGGGATGGGATGCCAGAGGAGGAACAGCTCGCTAAAGTCCTGCTGAGACAGGAGCACACCAGGCTGGCTGAAAAAAACCCTGATTCTGGGCTTCCCCCTCTGCCCTGGCAGCTGTTGAGTGTTTCCATGAGGGTCCCAGCGGGTGGCTGACAGCTGGACCCTCGGCTGTTGGATAATATGGAATAATCACCCAACTGAGAGGGACATGAGGCCGGGGAGGCATCCACTGCTTCACTGTCCCTGCAGGGTACATCAGCTGCTCCACTCTGAGCTCACAGACTGAGTTTTGGAGACACCTGTGTTAACACCTGCAAGATGGGAACAGATGCAGGGCCAGGCTGAGCTGCAGACATTCCATTTTCCCAACAATGTGCAAAAGGTGTTTGTGTTTCATTGCTGTGTGCTCAATTCCTCCTCCTGGAAAACATGAGGAATTCCACCAGAAAACAAACAAACAAACAAACAAACAAAAAAGAAGAATTAAAATTATGAACTACGTGTGAAAAATGGGGGACAGCCTCAAGCAAAAACTCATGCACATTTTGACACAAATTGACATACTGCTCTTACCAGGCCAATATGCAAAATAGCTGCTTTAGGAAAAAAAAAAATCATCTGCAAACTAGCAAAGTACTGTGTATCTATTTAAAAGAAAGCATTTAGATACTAAACCCGGAATAATTGAAGTAAAATGCTAGAGAAATGCAGAATCCATCAGGCAAATTTAAGGCTTCTAAACTGACATATGTATCTTTTTACTTAAAATGCATAGAATCAAAAGGTGTGGATGGAATCTCTTTTGGCTGTATCTTTTGGCTAGTACTATAGAAATACTCCATCTGTTGCAAACATTTCATTGTGGTTCCTTTCCAGTCTTCCTTTGACTGAAAGCTTAAAAAATATTTTTGCGTTTATATAAATCCTTTGGTAGATGTAGGATATTAAAATGGGACTTTAATTAAAAATAACTAAAAATAATAGAAGTTTCAAGATTTATTTTAAAAGTAAGTTGGTTGGATTTGGTACCATCTCCAGTAAAACACTCCAAAAGTCTTGATACTCAATGCTGTTTTGGGTACTTATAAGCAAAATTTTTTGTATCAAATGGTAAGTGTGCAAAAGAACTTTCAAATTACATTTAGAACTGAATAGGTCCTAGAGGTATGGGAAATGTTTTTAATTTATAAGCTATTCTTTGAATTTTTAAAGTACAGGGTCAGCAGAAACAAAAACAATAGTGATACTGGTCCATGTGACCTTGCAGGAAATCCTTCCCTTTACCTCCAAGCCAGCAGTCGCTGTTAGTAACTTCAAGCAACTTTGGAAACATTTCTTATTTTGTTAAATGCTCACTTCTCTAAAGAATTTCGGTACTGGGCTGTGTTTCTGCTTCTCCACAAATATTTCTCCTACAGAAAAACACCACATGTGAGTAAGCAGAGGCTTTAAAGTTAGACTTGTGATTCGTTCTGTCTGTGCCACGTACCACCTACATGGGGTGACACGGTGCTGCCTCCCTCTGCCTTGAATTCTTTCAGTGCTGCACCATCCTGGCCTGTGTGAAAACACATCCACCAACTCCAAAATGACAAACTAATCTAATAAATGCTTCCGCTAGCCCTTTGATAAATATGCCTCTAATGCTAATGAAGCAGCTGTGCTGGTTAATTAGATTATGTTGGCTGATAAAACCTAGCAGCAAAGAAAAGGTTTTAATTTTAAAACCTTTTAAAATTCCTTTTTTTTTTTTTAATTTTAAAACCTTCTAAAATTCTTTTTCTTTTCTTTTATTTTTTTAATTCTTTTCCTTTCCAAGGAGACCCTGGCTGTACCTCGGGGATGGATGAACACTGTGGTGTTCTGGACACCTTTTCCATGGTCCCTGTTTGGCCACAGCTGTGGCTGCAGTGGGGCCTGAGTGACCTCAAAAGCAGCAGAAGGATAGCTTGGCTGGGTAGCAGCAGCACATTTGTGATTTCAGAGACTTGGAAAATCAGTGTTGTTTAAATGTTGCTTGAAAAGTGAAGCTTCCTTTGCAGAGGATGCTTAGTAATGTGCCTATGGATGCCTCCGAGATGAGCTCTTAAAAAGTAATTTTTCAGTCTGGAGCTGGAGGGAAACTTTTGGCCTGGGGCTGGGAAAGAGAAGAGAGCATAGGCAGAGGAGTGCCCCTCCGCCAGGAGCTGGCTGAGAGAAGCCAGCCTGGAAGCCCTTATGAGCTGAAGTGCTCTCACAACTCACTTTTACTTTGACAAGAGAATGTGGCTCGAGGTTGTGCTCCACCACTGAGCTGATTTCCTCCCATTGTCCTTGGGAAGCACTGAGATTCCCTTAGCTCAACCACATTTCTTCCTGGTGGAGGAGTTCTTATCACGTCCTTGTAGGGTAACTAACGCTGAAATCATTGCACTCTTGGCAGACACTAAGAATGATAACTTGGAGCCAGAGAAGCCTAGAAGATGTGCTGAGCTGTACTCCCAAAATTCCTGGAGCCAGCACCACCTCCAGCCTTTCCTCTTCCCTTCCTAATCTTTCAACCCAATCTCTCTGATGTTTCAGAATGAGTCCCATGGCATTTTCCCTAATCTGGCATTTAAAATCTCAGGTAATAAAGCTTTCACCACTTCCCTTAGAAAGACGATTTTCCAGCCCGTGGTTCTCCATTCAAAAGCTTTCCACACAGATTCTCAGCTTAGACATGCCCTTCTGTAATTTCACCCCACTAAAATCATTAATGTATCCTCAGCCTTTTCCCTTGATGCCACTTGTTTCATTTAGACATTTATAGATCACTGGTGTCTCCCTGCTCAGTTTACTAATTCCGTGTTACTTAAGACGGTCAGAATCCCGTTTCCTCTCTTTTGTAAAGCCTCCAGCCTGACGATTCTTTCAGCCGTGGAGTCTTGGAGCTCCTTCCCATGTATCAGTCTTCCTGCAAATCCAAGGCAGATGCTCACCGCCCTCGCCCGTGTCCTCATGCTTCCCTGTACTCCGTCCAAAACTGCACTGCCTGTTCCCGACTGCCGTGTCCCAACGCCTGTGAGCTGCGTGGTGTCCTCCGGGTGTCTTTCAGGAGCCGTGCCTCCAAAGCACATTGCTCCCTGCAAATACATGTTCTGGATGTTTTTCCCCCAAGAAGCAGCCAGCCGGGTGGTGAAGGTTGATGGTCCAAGTCGTGTAGGAAATCGGAGCGGGCTCTGGATTCTGCCCGCAGCCCAGCACAGGGAAGGTTTTGTCTTTGCTCAAGTGCAGATTTTGTTAGTGCTTTCCTTCATGCTGACACCACAAATAATGCATTCACCTTCCTTGACGAGAATTTTTTTTTTTTTACATATTTGGTGAGAGCCACCTCACAAAGTACTGGTTTAAAAAGATAATTGTGGATTCCTGAATGTGTGGTTCTGCTTCTAGCTGAATCTCTTAATCTCTTCTAATAGGATAAATGCTTCTGAGGTGGCATGATGTCTGTTTTTTCCGAGACCACGCACACGATTTGGGTGGTGGTGCGGGTAGATTTCCCACACATTTCCATGCTACCAGCCCCAGGACTGAGTCTGTGCCACCATTCTACGGTGAATGCTTAACTCTTGAATTTCCCAGGTGTTCCTAGCCCAGAACAGGACTCACGGACTACGCTGAAGTGATTTCCTGTCACGTTTCCGAGTCTCAGGGACGACACCTGAAGCTGTGCAGGGCAACCCCCGGGGTGCAGAAACACCAGGACGGTGTTTAACGAGGGCATTGCATTTAAAGTGTGCATTACAATGATTAATATGTGCATTACAATGTTGAAAGTGTGCATTGCAATCATTAAAGAGGCCATTACAGTGTCGCTCTGATTGCACCACAGCTTCCCGCATGCAGCCCCCGGGGCTCGGGTCTCCAGAGGTGCCTTCCAGACCCAAAGATCCCGGGATTCTGTGGTCTCAGGGAGAGCAGGATCGCCAGGACCAGTGTCGAAGGGAGAACGTCCTCGGAGTGTGTGAGGGGTGCTGGGGGTTGTGTATGACAGTGACAGGGACAGAGTCAGTGACAAGGGACAGTGATAGGGACAGGGACACAGGGACAGCGACTGTTACAGAGTGACAGGGACACTGATAGCGACAGGGACACTGACAGTGACACGGTGACACAGGGACAATGGCACAGGGCTGGTGACATAGGGACACAGGGACCGTGACTAGGGACCCAGGGACACAGGTGGACAGAGACACAGGCACACAGACACAGGTGGACAGGGACAACAGAGATATAGAGACAGGGACATAGAGACACTGTAGCATGGGGACACAGGCACACAGGGACACAAGGTATACAGGGACACAGAGACCTAGGGACACAGGCACACAAGCAAATAGGGACATGGGGACACAGGGACATGACATAGGGACACAGGGACACGGAGATGCAGGGACAGGGAGGTGCAGGGACGTAGAGACACGGGGACAGGGGGACACAGGCGGATGGACATAGGAACAGAGGGACACGGGGACACGGACACGGGGACACAGGGGCACGGGGACGCAGGGACATAGAGACAGGATATAGAGACACAGGTACACAGGGACGCAAGGACACAGGGACATGGGTACACAGGGACACAAGGGCACAGGGATGCAGAGACACAGGGATACAGGCACAAAGAGACACAGCCGCACAGGGACAGAGGAACAGGCACATGGCACAGGCACAGGCACATGGACACAGCAACAGGGACACGGACATTGAGGACACGGGGGCGCAGGGATATAGAACACAGAGACATAGAGACACGGGGACACAGGCACACGGGGACAGTGACACAGGGACGGGGACACGGGAACAGGGACACTGGGACAGAGGGATACAGGGGGCAGGGACACGGGGACACAGGGACACCGATAGGTACACAGGGACACAGGGACACAGGGCCAGGGCCAGGGCCGTCGCGTAGCCCCGCGGGTGGCGGCGGTCCCGCCGTTCCCGCTCCGGCCGCGCGGGGTCGCTGTGGGGCGCGGGCGGCCGGCGCGGCGCTCG
>WAAE01022533.1:78326-94565 GCA_013400495.1 Nicator chloris
CAAAACCAGTTGAAACACAGAATTAGTTTAATCCTTTCTTCTTTTGTTTTGTCGGTTCTGAAGGGTCCTGTTCTTTGGGGTTGCTACCAGGCCTGATTTGTGAATCATTTGATAAAGATCCAGCTCCACTCCCAGAAATGTGCCCTAGGTAGAATCGCATGCCAGTGAGTCAGCTGTAGGGCAGCATTTTCAAAGGAACGCTATATAAATTACACAGTAGCCCTGTGGGGGTGGCTCAGTGTTATGAAAAATCTGCTGTGGAGCATCGTGCACACACATCCACACAGAGCTGAGTCAACTGTCCTGAGTTAAATTGACTGAGTGCTGGTCTCACTTCTGTTGTTTTAAGTGCACCGGTTTGTGTGACACTTAAAAGAGAATGAAAAGGAGTGTGTGGTATCTTTGGGAGGAGCTGAACAAGCTGGGAAGTCCAGAAAGTGTTGGTGTTTCTACATTTGTCTGGGTGCAGATCAGTGTTTCCTGATAGATGTCTTGTTATTTGAATTGATTCATTTTTAGTTAATTAAGCGTTCTGCTGTCTGGCGTAAGGTAATGGCTTTAAACTGACAGCAAGTAAATTTAGATGAGATATTAGGAAGAAATTCTTGGCTGTGAGGGTAGTGAGGCCCTGGCACAGGATGCCCTGTTCCAGGAAGTGTCCAAGGCAAGGCTGGATGGGGCTTGGAACAGCCTGATCTAATCGACGGTGGTCCTTGCCCTTGGCAGGGGATTGGAACTGGATCATCTTTAAGGTCTCTTCCAGCCCAAACCATTCTGTGATTCCCTGATATCTCTGTGTGGTTTTTTTGTACTTAAGTGTCACTAGTGAGTTCACTGAATTAATTGTGTTGATTTTCAATGGAAAGGAAGGTGATTTGGGAAGAAAAAAAGCATGATCGAGACACAGCTACACCTGCAAAGGGTTTTGGTGAAGCTTTGGAAGTGAACAGGTTCATTAGCACTTCACATCTTCAGAGTTACATGTCCTTCTGTCAGAAGAGGGCCTAACTTTGTATTTTGCCAAAAATTTATCCTGTATTATGAAGCAGACATGCATTACAGTCAACTCTTCAGTACCCAGGCTGCGTGCAGCTTCTCTCCCAACCCACCCTCCTCAAACAGTCTATCAAGTATTCGAGTCAGAGTTCTTAATGAGCTTGTCTGTGTGTTTACGTACTTAAAAATAGTCAGCTGTTTTACATAATTTTATTAACCTCTGTTTTATGCATTTGTCATTATCTCTCACACCTCTGATTTATTCCATCTCTATTGGGTAAATGTGAGATAATGTAATCCACTGGCAATGGAAATAATTTTTTGTGTAAAAATGAGCCATTATAGCATTTCGTTCCTTATAAATATCAAAACATATTTAGATTTAGATGAAAATAACTGACTTCTTTGGCACTGAAACTATGAGGTAGGAAAGATCTGGAAGAATCTCTAGTTAACTATGTACTCTGAACAACTTGTGTGCAGCACTGCAGTGCCTTTCATTTCTGTAGTCACAAAAGCCTAAAGAGCATACACAATGTTATTTGCTGCAATAATAGAGGTACAGTTTCTCATTTTTTAAAAAAAAATATGCCTTCCAGATGAATGGTAAGTGGTGAGAGGAGGTGGGTTGTTCAAATTGTTTTCTTTCAGCACTAACTGAAAAGGCATTAAAAGGCAGTGTTCTTTCTGCTAGATATTTTTTTTCATTTCAGCAATTGCTAGAATTGGCATAAGAAGGTGATATGACCATAAGCAGAGAAAAGTGATCTGTTGAACTGTGATTAAGAGGAAATGTGTTACTAATAAGCTAAAGTGAATTTTCCAGCAAGTTGCTGTAAAAACACTAGTACCTGCAAAACAAGAATCTGTCCTGTCCATAGGTTCAGAAAAAGAAGAGCTGGTTTGCTTCATTCAGGGTAGGCATTCTTTATCATTAGTCAGCTCAATAACACCTAAAATGAGAGTGTACAATTAAGGTTAGGGTATCATGGGATTTATTAAATATTTCAGGCTCTGTTGAGATACTCCTTGTTCAGCTTAAGTAACTAAGTTGTAATTAGAATGAGTAACATTCTATCTGTTAATACATGATACATGATTTAGTATGTTGATTGCTTGGCCCGAGTAGCTGGATCTGATAAAGCCTTCAACCTTAAGGTGTGAACTTACAGCTAAAAAAGTTTGTTTCTGGAATGAAATTAATTTCCTTAGTAATCTTCCCAATAGCTGATACAGAGCTGTGTTTTGTCTGTGTTGTGGGACATCGATAACAAACGGATATTTTGGTTGCTGCTGAATACTGTTTACCTAAGTGAGGGCTTTTTTAGTTCCCTGTGCTCTGCCAGGGAGCAGAGGCACCAGGAGCTCAAACCGGAGATCAGCAGGCAACAACCACCAGCAGAAGCTGCAGTTCCACACAAGTTGAACAGCCTGCCTGGACACAGAGAAAGAACCCAATAAGGTGCTGTAAGGCCCCAAAAATCAGCAGTGAACAAAGAGGTACAGGCAGGATGGGTGATGGGGTGCGCGCCTAAATTGTGTAATTCGCGGGGGATTTCTTTGTCCAGCATCCCTCTCCAGAGACACACCACTGATCTGTTGCTCTAACACACTGTTATTTTTATAATCTGATGCCTGAGACTCTGCTCTGGGAAACCTGCTATCTTTAATGTAAGTCTTTGTGCCATAGTATATATTACGTGAAAATTGTTCTTTAGGAAGCTACTATCTAAGGCTTTTTGCTCTTAATCTTTTTTTTTAATTTACAAAATTTTTTTCCCAGAGCAAACAGTGCCGTGAAGGAACACTCAGGACCCTCTACTGTGTCTAGGAAGAAGCTGTGAGTTCAAGGTGTGATGTGATTAAAAGCGGGCAGCTTTTAATCAGATTTGGTTTTTTTCTACAGGGATGATTTGTGCTTGCTCTTCATTCCCTCCTTCCTGCAAGCTCTGGCAGAAAATGTCACTTACTTTCTCATTTTGATTTCTGCTGGCTTATTGAAAGGAGTCTGCCTACGGAAGGGTGAGCCAGTTCTGTGCACAGGAGGGAATATGATTGTGCAGTCACAGTTAGGTGGGAAAAGAATGGGGACAAAACCCAGAGAGGCTGGACTCTCTGCAAATCTGACCTTCAAAATCCTTCTGGATTTCTTTCCTGACGTACAGATTTCCTAGTGTACAAGTTGTGTGCCTGTACAAATCAGTCCATGATTTGAAAATATTTCCCAGGATAATTTAATGGTTCCTGCACACTGGTGTATTCTATGTGTGACTTGGAAAATAACATTATCTGTTGGAAAAATCCAGCACAGAAGTTTTTACCAAATTGCCTTTTAAAATTGTTGTTGCAGTATCTGTTCATCAGTAAAAGGAGAATGCCATTTCTGATCAACGTCTAATTAAGTATCCATCTGTGTCTGTAAGCATCACAACTTATTTTTCAGTGCTATGTTCTCATTTCAGTGGAAAAATAGCACCACCTTGGGATTTCCTCTTCTAGTACTATTACTAGAAAGGTGAGTGGCAAGAAAGGAATGGGAGTTTTTCAATCAAGTCTCTTCTTGCTGTTCTCTACATTTTTCATGTAGGACTAAATAAGGACGTTTTTTTCTTTCTTTGACACAAGGCTTTCCTTGGCATAGATATTTTCTGCCAACCTGACTGTGTTCTTCCCTGCAGCAAAGTCTGTTTGAGTCATGGTAGAGTGCTGTTTTTTTTTTCCCACTGAGAGAAAGGCAAAGCTCTGCTTTATATATATATAATGGAATTGGTGATGTGTAAGGAGCCAGTTCAATGGACCTGTAGAGTACAAACCTTACCAGAATACGTGGGTTTTTTTCTATATACATGGAAACCTGTCAGTGTCGTGAAACTACTATTCCCTCCTCTACTGCCAACTCACTGAAAATCACTGTGTGAGGGATCAAACCAGCGTGGTTGGAGTAGTTAAAGATCCCACTTAATATTAAAAAAATCCAATAAAATCATTGTAATTGAGCTGTTAGCAAGGTGGCAATGCGCAGATGAAATATATTTTTTTCTGGCTAATAGACCAGAGAGTTGGAAAGGCAAGTGCAGGTGTTGTTACGGCCCCTTTGGGAGCCGTGAGGTAAATGATGTTTCCAAGTAGGACATTTGTGGAAAAAAGTCCACAGCTGACTTTGGCTGCCCTTTAGCTTCGTGTCAAGCTCTGTTCTTTGTGCTACCCAGGCTGAAAGGTTGAACAGTGCAGAAACTGTTCTGCAGTTATTAGTATGAATATTTAAGTTTTCATTTGGCCAAGCTAATACTCTTTGGTTTGTGTCTGAGCAACCAATATTTTACCTCTGTGTACATTTCAGAACTCTTAGAGAAGGTATTTTTTAAAGTGCATGGCCAGAGGACAGCTGGGAGCACTAGAGCAGGTACAATACAAATTCTACTTGTTCCATCATCAAATCTGTGGTTTACTTTCCTGTATAATAGGAGAATTATTTGATAATCCAGGTTTGTGAGCAAGTTACATAGAAATATTGATTTTACTGACATGCATTTGTGTCTCAGAATGTGTGTATTCATCATTTGGGTTTGTTAGTGCTCTGCTGTAGCCTTGGAAATAAATTGTTCCTACGTGATGTTTACTGCTTACACGAAATTACTGTCTCCAGAAAGTCTTTTGAAGTTGCTTTCAAGAGAGGGCTACTCAGTGCAAGTATGCACAAATATTTTTCCTAATATATGTGTTTCTCCATTCCACAATATGCATTTTGTTCTGGTTTTTGGAAGGGAAATGCTGATTTATTGTTTGACATACTGGGTTTTTGGGTTTTTTTCCCTCATATTTAGCAGACCTGGTCTTGTCATCTCCATCTTTCTTGGGATGTCTTATATTAACCAACCTTTCTTTCCTTAGCTGGTGTTTCTGTCCCATAAATATTTTCATCATTTCCTTGCACCATACAGAAGTTCATTCATTAGCCTGAAGGAAGCATGAACTCTATTTTAGTATTCTCTAAAAATGAGGTTTCAAAGTGGGTTAGGGCACACAGGACAATGCTGAGCCTTGCATAGCACCTTTCAGAAGCAGGGAAGTACCCTTCTATTGTGTATTACATACATGTATACAATTACATGCTTACCAGGAGCTTGGTATGGCTCAGGAAACTGAAGAGGGATTCTCAGGGTACAGAAAAATCTCTCTGAACCATCCATGCTTCCTCAGGGTGCTCAAGTGCTGGTTGGTCTTCTCTGCAGAAATGCAGTTTTTCAGATAAGATCTCCCTGCTGTGTTTTTGTCTCTACACTTTGTTTTTTGAAGTGCCATAAATTTATCATTTACTATACTTCTGAAGGTGTAAAGAATTTGTTCCATGGTGTTCATCTGTAAGTGAATGTGGTAATTGAAAGATCTTTATTCTGTGTTGTATTCCAAGAGAAAATTCAAGTGAAAGGCAAAGTGTGAATAATGAAGACAAAATGGTAACTATTGATCTCTCCAAGAAAATTTCCTTGAAGTTGCTTCAGGTAGTTTTGGGTAGATAATGTTCAAGTTATCAGTCAGATAAACAGCTTGGTCTTTGTATTTGCACCGAAGCAATGCAATTTTTTAAATTATAACTTGAAGCAAAATGTAGGATACTGGTGTGGGTAGATAATGTTTCTTACTTGCAGCCTCTACTATGTAAAGCTTCATTCCTGTCAGAATTGAGAGAAACTAAATCAGCTTTGAGTTTTTGAAATAACCAGGGCTTGCATGGGAGACACTCAAAGACTTCCTGTGTATCTAATATCTAATGATGTATTAGATATTCCTAAAACATCTTTACGTGACTCACCAGCATGGTGGTTCTCTGGTGAGAGCAATCTTGTGTGACATATAGCTAATGCCTCTGGAGCCAGAACCTGTAGCTGTGTCTCTGACAATTCAGTAGCACTTCTTTATTTAATAAGTTTTGGTAGGTAGGTTCCCATGCAGAATGGTGCCACTGGGAGCCCCATTCAATATGACTCCAGTACCTTTTTCTGTGGGCATGTAAATGAAGGAATTATTTGGTGTAACGGGATGAGTCCGCTAGGCAAAGGTAAATTAAGAAAACCAACATGATGCTGAGCAATAAGATGCTATTCTGTAGAGCCAGGCCAGGAGCGCTGGGGCTGTTCAGCTGCACAAGAGAAGGCTCCAGAGAGACCTCAGAGCCCCTGCCAGGGCCTGAAGGGGCTCCAGGAGAGCTGGAGAGGGGCTGGGGACAAGAGATGGTGGAGCAGGACAAGGTGGCGGCGGCAGGGATGGCTTGCCAGTGCCAGAGGGCAGGGCCAGATGGGATCTTGGGAAGGAATTGCTGCTGGGAGGGCGGGCAGGCCCTGGCACAGGGTGCCCAGAGCAGCTGTGGCTGCCCCTGGATCCCTGGCAGTGCCCAAGGCCAGGTTGGATGGGGCTTGGAGCAACCTGGGGTAGTGGAAGGTGTCCCTGACGCTGGCAGGGAGTGGCACTGGATGACCTTAAAGGTTCCTCCCAAACCACTCTGGGGTTCTGTAAAGTCATGCTGTCTGCAACCGAAAGCAGTGAGTTGTTTAAGGTAATGCTGTGAAGAGCAGGCTGAGCTACTTGTGTAATTCTTTCCTACTGTTCTGTTCCTGTGCAGGCTGCTGCATAGCTGGAGACCACATCTAGCTCACCCAGCCTCCTAGACAACGTGCTCAATGCTTTGAGTCTGGACGGACCTTACTGTGCAATGAAGATGGAGGCAGTAGGAAAAGCAGAAGAACTTGTTGATTCAGAAATTCCACCAAAGACTTCTGAAAAGCAAGAGAGTGCTCCTGATGAAGACAGGCCTATAGAGCTCGAGACACAACCTCAGAACGACAGCGTGCCCACTGCAGCAGACTCTGCGGTGCTCTCTTCCATGCCTTGCTTGCTGATGGAACTGAGGCGGGACTCCTCGGAGTCTCAGCTGGCATCTACGGAGAGCGATAAGCCAGCAGGTGGCCGAGTTTATGAGAGTGACTCTTCTAACCACTGCATGCTTTCCCCTTCCTCCAGTGGGCATTTGGCCGACTCAGACACATTGTCTTCTGCAGAGGAGAACGAGCCCTGCCAATCTGAAGCCGCCGTGGAGGGTGACCCTTCTGCCGTGTCTGGGGCTGCTGTTGGGAGGAAATCCAGGAGATCCAGGTCTGAAAGTGAGACTTCAACAATGGCTGCCAAGAAAAACCGACAGTCTAGTGATAAGCAGAACGGCCGAGTTACCAAGGTAAAGGGACACCGGAGCCAAAAGCACAAAGAGAGGATCCGGCTCCTGAGGCAGAAGCGGGAGGCGGCTGCTCGCAAGAAGTACAACCTGCTGCAGGACAGCAGTACCAGTGACAGTGACCTGACCTGTGACTCCAGCACGAGCTCATCAGACGACGACGAAGAGGTTTCAGGGAGCAGCAAGACAATCACTGCAGAGATACCAGGTAGAGGATGTTTTTTAAACTGAACTGTAACGCGCCTGACATCGTTTCTCAGCTGTCATGCTAAGTTAGATGACTGACACTTGAGAAAAACCCAGGAGAACTGCAGCTCTGTGTAAATTTGAAGACTGCAGTGTAATAACAAGACGTGGGCAAATTTTAAAAATCTGTTCTGAGGTTCCTGTGCACTTTGGCACACCAACAGAGCATAGAAATGGTAAATGGGAGGAAGGACTGCCTTTGAATTCTGGATTTTTCAGATCTTTGTAAGCCTATATGAACTCATGTCAGTGCTGTCAAATCCCATTAGATGGTGATAATCTAATTCTTAAGATAAGTGGCCAGCTTTGCTTTAATATATAAAGCCCACAGCTTGGCAGCTGTGTTAGAAATGGCACGGCACACCTCTTGCCTCTGTAACAGTAAGGCCCTGGCCATTATTGCACTTATTCTGTGCTTCCAGCTCAACATGTCAGTGCATGACAAGCCTGCTTAGCCTTATTCTAAGTTCTTTCAGATTGCAACTGGTCACCTATTTTAGGATACAGATATGATTACATGGGTGCCCAAGCTATATTCACACCTAAATTTTCAACATTTTAGACGAAGTTGTTACCATTTTCCTATGTCATTAGGATTAGTAAGTTTTACACTTCAAACTTTCTGACACATCTATGTTAAGATGGGAGGCAGCAAATTATAGTGGCCTTCTTGTAATTTTATTAGTGTCATTTTATTAGCAAAAGAAAGTTGAATTCTTCAAGGATTTTGTCTGCTGAGTCTTTGTTATTTTATTAGTCCAAGTGGTGTGGATAGGATTTTGTGTGAATTATTCTTGCAGCATATTATACCATAGAACCATCATCATATGGCAATCAGAAATAAATTCCATAAAAATAAAAATACATAAAAATAAACTTTTGCTTGCCAATTTTTACTGGGTTACATGCCTTTTTGCCTGTTGTGCTAGAAGTTTTTCTTTTTGAGAAAAATAACATCCCATATAGGGCAAGAACATTTAAAGGAAGACTGCAATATTAAGTTGGTGAACCAATGTTTTTCTAGACTAATTAAAATACTGCAGCAGATTTCACAAATAACTGATTAAACTGAGTTGATTATGGTGGATGATGCTGTCACCATGAAAACTGGCATTTTTCCCACACCTGCTAGGAAGCAGGTTGCACAAAGGAAGTAAATGTTTATTATTAGAATGTCTGGAAAAGGCATAATATCCTCCTATAATTATTATGTAGTAAACTTTTAATAGAGATCTAAAATTATTTTTACCAATTTAGTAGTTAGTCAATCTTGTAGCTTTCACAGTTTTTGCCTTTTTATTTATAATATTTACGCTCAGGCAATTTAAGTCTAATTTAAAGCCTGTTGAAGAAAACTATTTCATCGATTTTTGGGACAGATTCTTCCCCACTTCTCAAAAAAACCCCAAACACGCAGAATAAGTCCCTTAGGTCACATTCTTTTTTTAAGTAATGAAAGTACCTTGTGACCCAGAATGGCACCACATGGTATTTTCAGGTCTGCTTAGGTTTCTGAGGGCTATTGTGGGGGACCTGAAGCCACTCCAGGATATTTTTTGTGTATCCCTGGGTGCTTCTGTATTTGACTCTCCGTCTTGACCACGAGATGCTTTTGGTGAAGGGATCCCATCATATGAAGAGCTTGACTATTAGTGATGATTACACCAAGGCCCAGCTTCACCTGCAGTGCAAGAGTGCACAAACCATCCCGAGGGAGGGACACTAATATTTGTTCTAATTTCACAGCACGTGTCATCTGCTTGGTGCTGAGTTTTGTTTAAGTTTTAAAAGGTTTGAGCTGCTCCCTTGGTGCAATGGGTGTGATGCGTACCTGCCACATTGCAGTTTTCCTTTAAATAGAAACGCCTTTGCTTTGCTTTGTGGGAAACGCCTTCCAAGTGCAAGAGAAAAATACCCTCCGTAGAGAGAAGGATGTGGTTTGTCCAAAAAACGCATCCTGTGCTGCTTGTGGGTGAAGGAGACGTTGTGGTTTTCAGAGCTGTGGTGGAGCTGCGAGTCTGGTCGGACTCCCAGCGCTCCATCGCAGCGGTGGGTTCCCAAGCCATCTGCCATCCCTCTGCCTGGAGCTGGCGAAGGACTCAGTTCCTTTTTCTGGCTAGAAAGCCATTATAGTGCACTTAGCAAAACACTGTGAATAGCCTCAAAATTGAGGGAGCAAATGTGTATATAGAAAACAATACAGGGTATCAAAAAGCATTATTCAAATTTCAGGCTCCCAGTGTTCTCTGCACACAGTGGAAAGCTGAAAGTTTGACTTCAGTGTCAGTACATAAGCATGAAAAACATCTGCCTTAACTTTTAAAAGCGTTACCTGTACATATTGATGCAGAAGAGTTTTTTACAGACAGCATGTGTTCCCCTTAGTCTGTGTTTGGACATTGACCTGCAGTCTTGGTTAGTTACTCAACATCACTTATTTTCATATAATTTTCATTTTTAGCCTTCTGTTGCCTGAAAAACAGCTTTGCCAACAGACATGCTTTAAAATTCCTAGTGACAGGTAATTTGGCCCTCATGACAAAAATTACACCGACTCTTAAGCTGTCAACACAGGTAGTGTTATAGTAGGCAGTTTACTTGTGTGTGGTCTGAAAAATTAAATTGCCACATTTGAGAATACAGTAGTCCATGTTGTGTCACTTAAACTCTTCGATTTAAATAGTGCAATATTAAAAATAAACCTTTTTTTAAACCGTCCACATCACTGGCTCTGAAATATGTTTGGCTAAATTTGTAAGGTGAAGAAAATGTTCAGTGAAATACATGATGATGGCAACTCTGTGAAGTTACAAACAGAGCAGTTGTATAATAGGTAGTCAGGTCTTTCTGCTGAACTTAAAGGTACTGTGGATTAAAAGAGTGGCAGGCTTGTTTTCCTCTTCAAGAAAGACTGAAGAGTCAAGATTTTACTGGTGATACTTCAATACAAGAACTGTGAGTTGCGCAGGAGCTCAGCACAATGTAAGTTAGGGTATTCCGAATGCATCCTGTGGTGTTAATTTACACCTGAAAGTACAGGTTTAGTCTAAACTTCAGGGATGCTCCTGAGAACCTTTTCACTGACGTAAGCAGTCGTAGTCTTCGGCTCTTTATTTCAGGGAATGCTGTGATTTTTGGATTGTTTCAGATGAGGAACAATTTTTACCTTTTAATGACTGAGCCACTCTGTTAGCATTTAAGATTTTGCCATTCTTAAACAGCACATAAACATGGCATAGGAGTCCTGAAATAGATTCTGCTAGACTTCCTGCTATAGTAGGAAGTTTCTCCTTTAAACAATTTCACATGTGATGCTGCATTTTAATTCTGAATGAAATTGGCATGAGAGCAAGTCTGGGAATCAATATTTATTGCTGTGTAAACACTTGTCTGTTGGAAGAAGTAAAGGATTTTTAAAAATTCAAATAATATACAAAAATATTTTGCATTTTATCACCATTGTGCTTTCTACAACTCAGAAGAATCATTGAAATGGGGATGACTGATGTTTTAGGCTGTCATGAAAATATGTCAAAAAGTTTGAGTGTTAATGTTGAAAAAGTTGCATCTCACTTTGTTAAAAAAAAGAGACAGGACTTTTTAAATATGCAGAAACCCAAAGAGATGGGCACAGGGTCCTTCCTCCTAAGAACTGTGCATAGAGCTTGGATGAAGGATCTGCGAGGGATGAATTTAGTTCAAGTAACTCAGAATGACATTTATAGTTAATAGATAAGAAAAATAAATAGTCTGTTAAGAGTGGTTTGCTGTAAGATACTAATTTGGAAGTGTCTGTAGCAGAGTAACACACAGGAACCAACCATTGCTAGTCAGAGTGAAGACGAAGCATATCTTATATTGTTTTGTTGCCAGACTTCCTAAATTAAATTACTTTGGAGTTGGTTATAACTTAGATTCTACTTAAGAAATATCATAAAAAGACAGTGTTGGAGCATTTCTTAGGTGCTGTTTTGCAGAAGGTGTCATCTTGAAAATGAGAGAGGAATCTTTGATTCTGACCCCTTTGTGACTTCAAATTTCTTCTCCTTATTAAAAAAACCTATAGTTTAAAGTTTATGGACTGAAGAGGGACCAATTAAATAAATGCTAGCATTTTTAATATGTAAGAATGCATTTTTAGGCTTGGGGGATTTTTTAACCCTAAAATAAAAAAAGATATTTAATAAGGCTTGTTGTAGTAACTGCACAGGAAACATTTAAAATATTGTTTTGCTGCTGCTGTCAATTTGAGATACTCCATGAATGATGCCTTTTAAAATTTGTGTTGTGGGGCTATATATTTCAATACATGCTTTATAGAGTTTACAAAACAATTTGTCTACTTTGACCATTCTAGCTCATTCTTAACTTAAAAAACCTGAGAAGATTGTCTCACTTATCACCATCAATAGTTTTTATTTAAATTGCAATTAAAAATTACATTACTTGTTTGTATCTCTGTGGAAATCAGAAAGATCATAAGTTAGTTCCTTGAGTTTAAGATAAGATCCGGACTAAAGACAAGTAAACAATCGTATTGGATGTTCAGTACTAGAACTGAATGAATAGAAGAAATACTTATTTTAGGGAGGAAAAAATTATTGAATATACAAAAGAAGCCATGTTTTAGAAAAAAAGGTATCATTTTACTTAATTCATTTTAGTTAAAATGCAGCTAGAGGGATGCAAATTAGTTGCTATGAAGTAATTATTTTTAGCAGAGGACCTGAATGCTGAATTTCCAGCATGTCTGGTAGGCAAACAAATGGACGAGCAAGACTTAAAAACTACTCTTTAGAAATAAGAGAATAACCCTGGGTTTTGTTTAGCTGTTACTGAAGGATCTGTGTATACTTCATTTAAACAGCTCCAAAAAAGAATGTAGTATTTAAGTGATACTGTAATTTCATGTACTCAGTGAAATCACAATAAAGATTTAGTGCCTTAGGTTTTTATTAGTAAGTATTTTACTTAGGTTGTGCAATGATTTCTCTCATTCTTGGGGTATTTTCTATTATTCTTAAGCTAGAGGATGCCACAAGCTTCACATTTAGATATTAAATGATCTTCTTCTGTACCTTTGTGTAGTTTGATGTGATGCTTGTCCTGTTTTGGAATTACCTTAGGTAACATTTGTGTGTTTGGATGGCATGCACATATTGTTGCTGATTCCTCAAACAAGTACAGAAACTAATTTTCTTGGGGATTTATTGCTTCCTAGATGATTCCTGAGTGAACTCTAGACTTTAAAATATAGATTCCACTGACTTCTGTTATTGATATGTAGAGTGAGGCCATGAGGATTGGTCTTGTCTTCTGGCTGCTGCAGTTCTTCCTGGTAATCCCAAAGCCAGTCATTTCCACCGTCCTTTTCATGGATAGCTGGAAGCAGAACAGTTTGCTTCCAACCATTCCCTGTTTTCTGTCTTTTCTGGGACTGGCTGTAGGAATGGTGGCTCAGGGCAGGGTCCTGGCTGGTGTGAGGCTGGTCAGGGCTCCGTGGCATGCAGGTTGTTGCTGTGAGGGAGCTGTGTCCATCACACCTGGCAGAGGATGCTCTCCCCTCCTGTGTCGGCAGAGCACTCACATAACCTCCCCTCCATTTTTGTGTTTTGTGTTGTGTGTTCTCCTCTTCGGTGTTCTGTGTGCTTCCCAAAATCAGGCCAAGAGCTTTGGGCCAATTCCACCTGTCTTTAACAGCCCATTTATAAAGGGTCCAAGTGTGTAAGTAAAATATGTGTCATTTTTCAGGTTTGTCAGTTAAAAAATAGCATTTTGGATTGCAGCTTAATAGAACCAAACATGTTATTGTATAATGTTTTTTGACACCTTCAGTTGAATTCAAAACAAATTGCTAGGGAACTGGAGTAATTTGGTAATAAAAGAGACCTTTGTGACAGAGTTGTCTGAGACTTCTAGAATAAAAATTATTTTGATGCCAAAGTTTCTATTATAACCTCAGTGGGTGTAAAATTTTATTATAAGACTAATACTGTTGGTTAATATATGCTAATTCCTCTCCCATTTTTGTATCCACGGGGCAGAATTAGAAAAGTTGTTTTCCTCAGTTAACATGCCTTACTAAACAATATTATGTTCTTACTTAATGATGTCTTATCAAATGGCCTCAATGTCTTTAAAGCTGGCTTCAGTCGTGCTGGGGGATCTGGAGGAGCGACCAGGGAAATTCCAGGATTGCTTGACAGGGGCACCGTGTGGGATAGGAACTGCATAGGCAATGTCCTGGAAGAGGCCATGAACTGCTTTGCCGAGATGCAGAGGCAGACAGAGGAGAAATTCCGCATGTGGATAGAAAAGCTAACCCGTCTTGACACGGACGAAGAAAGCAAGCAACAACTGGAGCCCAGGGAACCTAAAATCCAACTAGTTGGCCAAAGAATCCCCCCTACCACACAGTCAGGGGCTTTCGTGCAGATGCCTGATAGCCAAGTACTTCCTCAGCAGCCGTTTAATTCGTACGTGAGCTATCAAAATGCCGATGCTGCGCTAGAGTTTCCAGCGACTTTTAATAACAATTTTCCACCTATCTTTCCAGAGAATGGGAATATGGCAGAGCCTGATCTGAATCAATCATAAACTTTAAAAAAAAAAAGTCTGATCTTTGCAATCTTGATGTTATTTTGGATTCTGCTAAAAACGAGGTTTGCTTTACTCTTCGTATGTGTTTGTTTTGTTTTCTCTTTTGGGTTTTATTACCATGATATTGTTTGTTTTTCTTAATTTATAGTGAATACATGTAGTTTAAAAAAAAATCACAGTATACCCACCTGCATGTGCCAGTACACACATATAAACACCTTTAAAGGTGTATGGGGGGAGCCACCCCAAGCTTTCATCACCAAACTTGGGAAAATATAACTTAGAATCCTTGTCTAGATACCCCAAAAGCAGTAGGGCTGTGTTTGCTGCTATAGGAACATTCACGGTACTCATCCAGATGCCCTTTTTGCATGTTAAAGCATTTATATACGGAAATAAGTTTTATATTTAAAGAGATAAAGCACGCTAGAGATCCAGACTAGATACAGACCCATGGCATTTCCTTAACTGTCTGTTTATTCTCAAGTTTTGCAGCTCGAACATGCCACACATTAGCTTCTTCGTTTTTAGGCAGAAATAATAAATAAGCTTACCCTAAAAATCCAGCTTCCTATAACAAGCGTGCAGAGCAGATTTAATTCCTTTTTGTCTCCCCTTCAGCAGTTCATTCCCTGTCCAGGGTTTTTATCAGTGTCACTGCTGTGTTGCACGTGGCACATGTATGGAGGCAGCTGCCTTACCCTGTGTGCACCCACAGGCACATGCACACGCGTCTCCATGTGCTTGGTTTGGGTGCAGGTCATCTCCTCAAATTCCAGGGGATGTGTGCTCTGCTCCTCTCTGGGTCTCGGTGGGGAGAGATAAGCCCTCACCGAGGATGCCTCCTGGCAAGTGTCTTTCTCTCTCAGGAGTTGTCCCTAGCCTCCCTTATGGGCAGTCCCTAAGAGATAGCTTTAGGGTGAGATGAGTCACCCCAACCTGTGCACACAGAGCAGCCGCCGCTTCCTCCTGTAAATACAGCCCAGCCACATCCTTCATGCTGGAATAAAAACAATCCTGTCTGCCCTCAGATAAGCAGCCATCAGGGGATGGGTTGAGCCTCAGCACAGGAATTTAAAGGAAGGCTTGATAAGCAAACACCATGGTGGTCTGATAGCTGCTGGCCTGGGTCAGACCGGACCACGCGTGAACACCGCTGAAATCATTCTTTACTTGTGATGGGGAATGCAACAGCATCAGATTCATTTAAGCAGGGCAAGAATTTGCTGTTTTGTGGGTCTTTTTTTTTTTGTATTAATAGTTATCCTAAATAGACAGGCTTGAAACTGTGATGTTTAAAATAGGATTAATTTAAACTATATATTAAAATATTTAATTCTTGCTATTATTGCTACACACAGGGATTTTTTGGTCTCCTTGTCAATAAGGCCTCTGTCATGTGAAGTAAATTCTCTGTAGCTACCACGAAAATGTATCTCATCAGGTAGAACTTGATAAAAGTTTCTAGTGAAAATTAAATCAAAATTTTTACAATGGAAAATGAAGGTCTGCAGTTCAAGTAAAGAAAACACTTAGGTCTCCTTTAGCTCAGTTACTCTGCTTTTTAAGTCACAGTCACTTTTTTCCTAATTAGTTTAGTTTCCTTTCCTTTCCTCCTGTTGGGAGTAACCGCAGTATCTTCTGTAGGTCAGTCTTTTTTTTACCCTCCCTGAAGTCAGTGGGAGTTTTTCCATCAATTTATGTGACAGTTTGGATCAAACCTGTAACAGGAACTCAAGAAATACTTCTTGTTATCAGTATAATATCGACACTGGTATTTTAACATTATTCTTGTCCTAGACTGACTTTTTTTAAGTATATGATGCTTTCATTAAAAACAAATTAGGTCAAAGACCTGTGTTATTTTCAGAGTAACTGTTTGAAAGACTATGCAGGAGATAATTTTTAAGCACTGGGATAAAGTCTTTTCAGATCACTTTCATCAGGCATAATTTTGATACAAAGATTTTGATACAAACTTGTTAGAAAACTCCCTTTTCTGAAACTGTGTGTATTTCAGGTAAAAGTTGAACAAGTTGTTCTATGTTTGATTGTAATTTGAAAGCTTATCCTCATTTGTTTAAAAAGATCTTTCAGGGAAGAGTATTTGCTGTTAAAACAACTCCCACCAAAGTGGATCCTTCTGGTGTTCAAAAATTTTATATATATCC
>WAAE01022534.1:0-64118 GCA_013400495.1 Nicator chloris
AAAACCAAAATGAAACCCACATTTGGTTTTGTTGATTTATTTGTTGCTGTTTGTGTAAGGAGAGGGTAGTGTAAATGGCAGATAAACCACAAAAATTACAAAAGGGAAAAAAGGAAAAAGAAGAGTTGGGTTTTGATCTGAACAACCCTTTTCTATCATTTTGGGTGCATTTGCAATAAACAGCAAACAAATGGAGACACAGAAAACTGTCTGTAGCACCCTTTTCTTCCCCAGCATACAGGCATGGTTCCTAGGGCTCAGGTACATACCCCATTCAGAAGGCAGAGACTGCACCTCTGCTGATTCAGACAGACTGCACTGAAACCTGTGGGCAGTTCCCGGCTCTGTCTTCAAGGAATTGGAATCTGTCTCTCTCTTTTTACTTTTTTTTTTTTTTTCTTCATTCAGTCACAGTTTCATTTAGTTAAACTACAGGTGTTGACACTTCCTCCCAGTCCTTAACACTCTGCAGGTAGCCCTGCTCTCTCTGTACCAAGCCACACACATTTCCAAGCATGAAAAGGATCTGGAAAGGATCACCTAAAAGGAAAGCAGTGGTGGCTAATGATTCTTGAGACCCTGGTTTGGGTGTGGGGATTGATGTTTACAGGCTAGGATGAAGTGGACCTCCATATCCTTGACCTTTTTCATAAGTGAGACTACTTTGACTTTTAATAAAGGGAAAAGATGTAAAAGGAAAATCAGAAGGATCAAACAGTTTTCATCTGTGATTTCAGCTTAAAGTGTTTGCTAAATTCAGGATACATTCAGGAAAATGATTTTAATGTTTGCAACATTATGGAATGGGAACAAAATACCCTCCAAGACATATCATGTCACAAGGCTCAACCTTCTCTTCAGCATTGTGAGGCTCATGGGCTGTCAGAGCTGTTGGGGAGCATAAATGGGCTAAAATCTAAAAAAAAACTATTCTGGAAGTGTGATAAACTCTCACACAGGACTTAACAATGGCTCTGCCTCCTGAAATAAAGAAGCACTGGAGGAAAAAAAAGATGTCAGAGACACATATTTTTCTGGGAGTAAAGAGTCTGGGGCAAGGTCTTCAGGAGCAGAAATAGGAAACCCACTCATCCAAACAAGGGTTTTCATATTAATCAGCTGAGGGGCCAATGCATCTTAGCAGGTACTACTATCCATTTAATTTCATCTAGAAAGTAGGCATTTGTTAATTTCCACTCCTTTTTCAGAAGGAAATTATTTATTTACCCTCATTATAAAATAAGAATATGTGTTAAACTCAAGCAGTTTTCTGAGGTGGTCTAGATATTTTAAGGAATTTAAAGACAGATTTCTCTTGTCCAAGAGTACCCATAAGTGCATTAAAACACTGTAAAAATAATTTTTAACAAAAAATAAAGTGGATGTTTTGATTGCATGAAGTGGAATACCATTGCTCCCTACAAGTTCGTAGAAAATAATTATCTGAGATTGACTGATGTGAAATAAAAAGGCTTTTCACTACTCTTTCACTCATATTAGCACTGCTGAGATGCTCACATACACAATAGTTTGTCTTTATAGGAGGCCTCAATTATCCACTACCTATGGCTCATATATGTTATTTTTCTTCCTGAAACTCTGACAAAGATAACCACTCGGAAAGCTGAAAATAATTTTCAAATACAAGATGATTTGTTTAAAGAGGTAGACTTTTTAAAAATATTTGCCTCTAGTCAAGTAACTGCAATTTTGAATGCAATTATTTTTCCCTGAGATCATACTTGCAGATATGAGCTACACAGAGCGTCTTTTAAAAGCCTTGCTTTGAATATGGATGAGTGAGAACCATTTTCAACATGTATCTGAAGGTCATTTAATTTTTTCAGAATTAACCCATAACTCCTGGGAAATGACACTGCATTCCAAATTAATGTCAAACATCCTGGAGTGCTGTCGAGAGAAGATTCAGCTCTGTTTGGTATCCCAGGCTGTATGGTATCACATTTCAGAAGCCGTTTGCTGTTATAGCACAGGAACATGGCAGGAAGAAATACTATCAGGGTAGCTATAAGTATGTAAATGTGTATGGGAATGGCACCAGTTAAAACTAAAACACTCCATCTCAGTATTTTTTTTTAAACTAACAAGATTTTACTATTGCTAAGCTAGTGATTTGTTTAACTTTTGGACCCTTGAAAGTTTGGGCTGATTTTCCTTTTTGTATTAACATTATATTTACAAAAAATCCCTAATGAGCCATGCTGCAGCTTTTGGTCTTTGAGTTCTGTTTGGATAGCTAACCATGCATAGAAGTTATGCACTGCAGTGCATATTTTTCTGGCTGAAAACAAAAAACTTCATGAAAATGACATTATTCTCTGTTTCAAAATTAACAACGGCAAAAGGAAACAGCTCTAAAAACCACATTCATCTGCTTGGGACAAAAATAATAATGAAAAATATCAAACCAAAGCTGTTTTGCAGAATCACTGTAAGACATAACAAGGAAGATGTGAATGAACTAGTTTATTGAACCCAGATATTTTCTGCTACCTCTCACTACATATATTCATTGAAGCTTATGTTTTTCCTGAGGTATTCTTAATTTCAAATTGTTAACAACTTGAATTGTTTTGCCATGGCAGACACTGAATGACAGACTCTGAATTATTAGGAATTGCAAGGACAGGTAAGATTAGATCTGTGCCTTCATTTCACTTCATAAAAATTCACTTCATAGTAGCAGTGAGGACAAGGGTCATTGAAGAGCTTTGTTGAGTATTTTAGAGAACTGTAAGAGAATTATTAAGATTGGCATGAACAGCGACTGTGTGGGTAGGTCTGGCTGCAGGAGCACCCAAAGGAACAGAAGGGCCATAAGACTGGTTCATCTGGTGGCACTCAGACGAGCAGGTCACAGACATCCCAGTGCAGCACAGCTTGATGCAATTTCTCAGGACAACTGGAAAGCCAGGAACAGCCTACACCCAAACTAAAATACACAAACAGTAATGGCTCCTATCAAAGTGGGAAGATAAAGAATGGACTAGAGTCCTAGGCTGCCCAAAGGGAAGGATAAAGGATGATGAGGAAAACCCATGGACTCACAAAGGCAGCATGGGATGGGATAGGATGGAGAGGCAAAATCCATCATCAGACCCTAAAAGGCACAAAGGAAGTCAAAGGTCAGTCACCCTCCCCAGCCTAGTCAGCATGGCAAGGTCTCAGATTTGGTGCACACCTAGAGGCACCAGTCCTGGTGCTTATGAGAAGCACAGCAGGAAAATGTGAGTGAAGTAAGATTTCTTTTACAATAAAATGATGTTTTCCTCCCATAAGTGTTCACACAGAGCTTGTATTATTTTCTACAGCACAGATAAAGTGATCTTCCAGGTCCCCAGAGCGGTAAGATGAACTCCCTCATGGAAACAACAGCAATGAACACTGTCACTGAAACTGCTCAAGTTTACAGGGGGAAAAGACAGGTGAAGATTATCAAGTGGTTACCTGAGCAATTATCTCCCCAAGAACAATACACAGTTTTTAAAATACTGTGTTCTCCTAGGAAAAAAAGGTGCATAATCAGTGTCCAGCTATGCGTAGTCCAGCTAATATTATGGACTTGGCTGGGACAGCAGCTGATGAAGAGTGCTCATCTCCATCACCTGCAGGACTTCAGGTCCCTGGACCACCCCTGCACTGCACATGAGCTGAAGAACTGCCTGCAGCCTTGTCACATTTTGCCTTGCTCTTGTTTTGCACTAAAGAATTTTGTGTACACTAATTAACTTAGTTTTGTGTGCTAAAGAAATAACTACTTCTGTTTAGAGCACTTATTTGACAGATATCATTATAGCATTCAGGCTGATTGATCAGAAAGGATTTTCTTGTGCTATTTGTCTATGGAGTGCTTCACAAAACTTTATATCAGTAAGCAGAAATAGTCTTTAATTTCGGGCAGGCTTGAGACTTAAGTCAAGCAGGGAGGTACCTAGTGCAGTAACAGCAGAAGAAAGATTTTTTTGCCAGGCAGCCTTGAACCTACCACAATTTCAAGGCTGCTGTGCTTGAAAATGGTTTCTCCTCCCTGCTGCTGCTGCTGCTGCTGGTGTGCCTATCACAGCAGCAACAAGCAGTGAAGCAGTCAGTGACTTTGGAATATGAGGCAAAACCTCTTCCTTGCAGCCTTTCCCCTGCCACCCCCATGGCCTCTTGCCTCCAGTCAACCACTCCATCCACCTCCTTCCTCCACCTGTGTGGCTGCTGCCTGCTGGGGGAGCTGGGCTGGTACACAGCATGCTCTGAGGCAATTTATGGGCCAACTGGTCGTTAATGGGCTTAGCCCCATTCCTTTTCGATCAAAACATTTGATTCCTTCAGGGGCTTTGCACTTAATGTGATAGGGAGTTCAGTTGCTCTGCAGTAAATAAATGTATCCTACTAGTCACTGTTGTACTGAAGAAATATACCTTGGTTGTTTTACATTTCAAGGCACACAGTTTGCTTAAATTCACCAGCACTTTTTTCCTCAAGCCTAGTCTATATTCACTACGTGCTTATGTTTCCTCTACTTCTATGCATTATAAGGATGCTTGCCATGAAATATATTTCCTTGGATTCTGGTATCTTCAAAATCCTCAGGTATTTTCACAGAAATCATTTTATTTTCTTCCAAGTGAAGTTTATTAAAATATCCATTGCTATAGGCTGTAGTGTGTGGAGTGGAGCCATAACTCATACTTAACAACCTTTTTCCAGTCTTGCTACTGATAGCTGAGTAAATTTAAACTCTCCCTTTGACGGTGCTGATTTTTGGATGTGGCATTTCCCTTACTAACCGGGGTAATTTTTTTCAATGGCCATCAGTGTTCTTACAGGACAGGTGATTAAGGATCATTTCTGGTCTCTCACAAGCATAGAATTCTTACTGCCTGTTAAGTAGCAGCAACTGTGCTTCTGAAATACACATTATTTTTCTATTAAATTCCCCAGCACTTTATCTTAATTACTTCCATTTTGTCTATTCTATTTTCCCATTACTTACCAACACAGCAAACGACGACCTGAGGTACTTGGAGACTGCCATAAGTGCTGCCATCCAAGGTTAATTAATCTGTAACTCTGGACATCCCCTCCCAGGCACACTCCTTGCCTCCTCTGCAGTGAAAGTGTTATGAACCAAGCACTGCACGTGTGTCTTGTTGGGACAATACTCTGATTTCCTGTTTTCCAAGCCCGTGATTGAGCAGCCTGGGTTGTGTGACCTCTTCGCTCCACACCCTGCATGGCACCAAGTGACGTGGCTGTCACTCTATGTCCACTTGACTTGCAGAATACTTCTGTGTCATCTTCATGCTCTGCATTTCACCCATTTGGCTGTGCTTCAGTTTGTACAGTCTGTAACAGAGAAGGATGAGATTACCATTACAGATATGAAGTAATATTATATTAAAGATTCTAATCTCTTAGGAGAAGAGCATACTAAACAGTACCAAAACTAGATAAATTTCAACTGAATTTCTCTGTACATTCTGGAACAGAAAATGTAGCTCCCAGAATAAGTGCTTGCTCTCACTATCATCTCTAGATGCCTTCACATCAGGATGGGATGCCTCCTGAAAGACTGTTTTAAATGGGGCTAAAACTGTGTGGATTAGCATGAGGAAAATGCATGGATTGCTCTGAGTTCTGCAGTAAGGAAGCTAAACCACACTAACACTTGCTTCTTTCTCTAAAATCTTGAACCTACATCCATTTTCTACACTTGTAGCCTTTTTCAAATTTCTGGTTATCATAAGCCCTCCAACATGTACATCTCTTGGCCAAAAAAATATTGTTTTGGTTAAAGGAAATAGGTAGGGACAACAGCCAAGAAACAAAATTACCAGTGCCTTACATGACTGTTGATTGTGAGAACCTGGCAAGAGGAAACTGAAGAACCTCCAAACTGGAAAGGCTGAAAAATGCTTTTCCCTTGCTATATTTGAAAATACTTATCAGTATGGTTTTGAAGACAGCATTAAAATCAGTAAGAAATACAAGGGAAATGAAGGACAGAGTTTAAGCAGTGCAAATTGTGTATTTTGCTTTGTTTCCCTTTTCCATTATTTGTATTGACTATAATGTTAATTTGAGACAGCAGTAGCTAGGACACTTCTTGAAGACTGTTGTACTGGTTTGAAAGCAAAACTAGTGAGACACTCCAAGTCAGAAGTACAATTTAATAGAGTGAAAAAAAAAAAAAAACAAACAACAAAACAAGTAAAAACAAAATAAAAAGATAAATGTAATAGTACAAAGGACCACTGACAGAGTCAGAATACAAACCCAACACCCTGTTAGTTAGGGTGGTAGTAGCAGTCCAAATGAAGTAGTCTTGTTGAAGCAGTGATCCTGTAGAAAAAGGTCTGGTAGGTAGCTCTTGTCCTCTGGGAATCCAGTGGCTAAGGCTGCCTGTGGTGTTCCAAACCTCAGCTTATATTCAGGATGGAATGCTTGGTTCCTCCCTCTGGGCAGAGTATCTCACAATGGGATGTAATCTTATCAGCCATGCGGTGATGGCCCATTAACAGATGATGTCCCCCTGGAGGGAGGATGGCTCTGCTGCACCTGGTGTCAATGGCTGGCCCATTAACAGAAAATAGCCCCAGGAGCTTATCAGGGATGAGTCATGGAGGGGATGGGGAACACTGTCCCACCGGTTCCAACAGCTTATGAAGATGGTAACAGAATACATACTTTTGGATACATCTTACACTATAACCTAGGACACTGTTCAGAGGAACTTTTCATTTTTACTTCCAAGGACAGAAAATTGAAGCAAATGAAATATGACTTGTGTGAGAGTCTGGACGGAAATAAACAGATCTTGTATTCCCAATACCTATGTGACTAGGTAATATTATACAAGAAAAAAAGCAAGAGAAGCCAAAGGAAGAAAAGAAATTAAAAAAACTCAAAAACTGATATTGTTCCATAACGACATCAGTCTATTTAGCTTTGCAAATTACAATTTTGATCTGATTGTTAATTTTGCTGAACAACTTGCAGTGTGTGTCATCTTTTTTCTTGTAGAAACTGCCAATGAATCAAGACACAGTGTCAAGGCAAATCACTGACTTGTATTAGGTATTTCACTTGCTTTAGTCCAAATAACTTTAGCATATACTGACATCCAATATTCAAATATGCAATATAAATTTAATTTGCAGTCTCTTGCATTTCTAATGCATGGGGAATTTTTAACAGAGTGCAACCATTTTAAATATTTATAAAAACTCACAGGACTGCAAAGTTATTGGATATTATAATTTGCTTCATACATAAACATGACAGTAAAAATATACAAAAAAAGCAAGAGGGTTCTAGCTCATGGCTTTGTTATTAAAGGTTGTTTGAAAGAAGTTGCAATATTAAACAAAAAAAGAGTTTATCAGAAAGGCATCTGAAAGTTCACAGAAGGCAGGATGCAGAAGCAATAAAGGAGGAGAAGTGAGCTCTGGGAATCCTCTTCAGAGAGCAGTGATTTGGAACATGAAGTTGCATCTCAAGGGCTGCTCATTCCCTAAAGCATGGCAACTAAAGTGAATGCGGCTCTTCTCATGCGCTTGTTGTGGTTCAGGCCAGCCAGCAGCCAAGCCCCACAAAACCACTGACTCACTCACTCCCCTAACAATAAGATTGGGAAGAAAATTGAAAGGGCAAAAGCAAAAAACCTCATGGGTTGAGATAAAGACAGTTTAATGGGGAAAGCATAAGCCACACAGACAAGCAAAGCAAAGCAAGAAATTCATTCCCCGCTTTCCATGGGCAGGCAGGTGTTCAGCCATCCCCAGGAGAGCAGGGCTCTATCATCTGTAACGATGACTTGGGAAGACAAATGCCACCACTCCAAATGTCCCCTCCTTCCTGCTTTTCCTCTCCACTTTACGTATGGAGCACGATGTCACATGGTCTGGAATATCCCTTTGGTCAGTTGGGGTCACCTGTCCTGGCTGTGTCACCTCCCAGCCTCACAAGCACCCCCAGCCCCTCCCCAGCATGGCAGTACAAAAAGCAGAAAGGGCCTTGGCTCTGTGTAAACCCTGACCAGCAATAACAAAAACATCTCCATATTATCAACTCTGTGTTCAGCACAAATTCAGCCACTCTGAAGAAAAACTCTACCCCAGCCAAAGCCAGCACAGCTCAACAAACCAAACCACTCCTGACTCCCCTGAAGTCCACCTGGCACTGTGCACCTTCCCAGACAGAGGGAGCCAGAATGATAGATGGATGACCACGGCTACCCTCCTTGGCTCCAACTAACTTCTCCTTGGGCTTTGCCAAGTATCATTAAAGAATTCAGCCTTCAGGCTGATCTAGTATATACTGGTTAATTTTAAATCAGCTGAGCTATACGCAGTTTCTAGTTATAATCACAGCCCAGCAGTGGGTATAAAGCCATTGGTTTTTTTCCTGACTTATTTATATATGGAAAGCAGTTCTCACTTCCTTTAAATCTTTTGGAAGAACTAAATGCAATTTCCCTGGCTCCCTTCTTTAAGAGAATAGAGATAGATTGGGGCACTAAGTGGTGAAAAGACATCTTCATGCAGCCTAACCAAAATGGAAGAGGAACATGGTATGTTTGGTTTCTTTTTCAGCATCTAAAGAGCAGGCTAACAGGTGAGAGATTCATGGAACCCAGCCAAATTCTGATAAGTTGCCTGGTTCTTATGCGCAGTCTAATGCTTTGTGATTTCAGGAGATAGTGAAAAACAACAGAAAATAATAACAATAAAAAGAATTAAGGGTTCACACTTTTACACCTAGAAATAGTAACACAAAAATGACTGCACTGAGTCAAGACAGCAGTGCATGTAACCCAGTATCCAACAGTAAACTCCCTTTTAACTAAATAAGACTAGAGCAGGAATATAATTGTTTATATACCAGATCTTTACATACCGGGCTACTACAATGTAATTTAGCAAAATGAGGCCTAATGATCCAATATTCAGTTCTGCATACCACCTCAAAGTACAATGTTGGTAATGTGCAAGTGCACTGAGCCACAGTCAAAAAAACCCAAATGGATTGAAATGAAATGGAGAGAAATGGATTGAAACAAGCACGAGAAATAGGTTGTTTAACCAAGGGTAAAATGCAAATCAGTACTTCCCTTAAAAAAATCCAAAAAGTCAACAAACAGAAAAGGTTATAATAAATCCAGAGGATAACTGGAATTTCTTAAGAGCAGAATTCCCATCATTATCATAATGCTAGAACATGAGTTCCCTAGTGTTCTTGCTAAAATGAACAACAAGAAAAGAAGAAAAATGTTAAGAACTTGTTTTCTCCTCCATTAGACAATTATCAATTGTTTTGTTCAGCTGTTAAATTACCTGACACAGTGAAACATAATATAAGAATACACAAGATATGTTGCATTACCCAGGAATGAGTCTCTGAAGGACAAGGAAAGGGGGAGGCATCTGGAACAACTTGTTGGTTTTTGTTGGGTTTTTGTTTTCTTTCCTAGCAGATCTTGTTGTAGTTCAATTACAATTGGGAATGCTGTTTTATGTTACTTGTGGGCTAAGAAGAAAAATAGTAAAACATAAGGTTGTGCTTACTACCACTCCATTAGTGAGCTGCAGCATAGGTTACATGCTGCCTGACTGGGCCCAGGGCAACAGGAAAATATTGAACCATTTTGTACAGAACCAGGAGATGAATGATGCAGGATGGAGCCAGGTGTCTGCACAGGGTAGGGATGAAACACTCAAAATCATTCCAGGGAAGCCCTAGATCCAGGGTTTCCATCTCAGCCAAGAAAACCTTGGGGAATTTGTTAAGCCTTTGATAACTTTAAATACAATGCCTAGGAAAATAAAGGAAAGCCTATATTTAATTTTGGCCTGACAGTTGGCAATTGACCCACCAATTCATAAAAAGTCAGTTAAATAAACTGGAATGCTGCTGAACAGCCCAGCCTAACATGTTTAGAGGTTTTAATTGCAAGTGAAAAAAAGAAATACAATTACCTGAGCACTGGTGTTCGGCTGACAGAAATAAAAGGAAAACTTTTGACCTGGCATCACATTCAAAGGAGGACATAGATAACAAAGTGTCTTCCTTCATCTCCTTTACCACAATATCATTGATCTCTTCCAAAAATACAGAACAATATGAATCTTTTACAGTATCATCACTGCGGCTTCTTGCTCAGTGGTAATTCAACTTGAAGTTTGTGAAGAAAAGTCAGTATATGAACTGAAGCAGTCCTGTACTTCGCCATTTTTATCAGTCTTTAGAAACAGACCTTTTCAACTTCAGCAATGGGAAGTATCACTCAGGTACCAAATTTATCACACAACAAATATAAATGATACAGAAGAAGACAATGCAGTACCCTAAAAGTGTATCAATATAGTCCTCAGCAATACAAAATTCTTCTGTAATGAACAAAATAAAGAGAAAAAATAACTATATCTGGTAAGCAGGGGGCAGAGACTGTACCACCCCACATTCCACCTCAGCAGGAAAATGATGGATTATACTTGTCATGATATAAGATTTATGCAAGACATTCCAAAATACTTCCACAGACTTATACAAGAAGTTCAGAAATACTTCTTAGACTGATCTCTTTTTTTTTGTCACAATCCTCTCACATTTAGTACACAAACATATAAAATGTAGTGACAAAATACATTGCAAGGAAGTAAGAAATGCAAGTATACAGTCCACTATATATTACTAATTTTACAGACCACAGCCTTGTAAGAGTTATCACATATAAGAGAAAGACACTTCACTGAGTACAAAATCAAGAACCTAAAACCATAAAGCCTCCAGTTAAAGATTTTTGTTTGCATTTATAATAGTTCCTCCTTCATTTGCCCCATCTGTCTGTGGGACAGGATTTTTGGCTTGTCCATATGGAGTATAACAGCACTGAGACACTTGCGAAAAAATAATTGGGAGAAATCGAGTTTGGGATAATAAAATAAATACCTCGAATTTACAAAGTTCACTTCTAGTTAAATGAAAACTGCCAACCACATTGTCTCTGCAGGTGCTGCAAGACCTATTTCTGGCAGCGTTAGGGCAGCTCAGCCCAATTAAAACAACTGCAGGGAGCACAGCAGCCATCCGGTGAGCTCGCTGAGCACCCGGGGTTTTCCTGCCAAGGAAAGCCTCACTGAGAGGGCCATGTGGTTTGGCAGCCTACACACTGGAGCTGCTGATGGGAGCAGGAGGAGCAAGCAGCACGTTTGTCTCAGGAATGCAACTGGGGCACGAGAACTCAGAGACCACAACGGTGAGGAGTCCCAGCTTTTGTCACTAGCAGGTGAGCAGCAACTCATCACTGCAGATCCACCAAGCCAAGGGGAACATGACTGTTAAACAACTCGGTGCCTTTACTGTTTGAACAGTGTTTGGGTACCTTTAGTGCTGCAAGACCTGGTCAGAGATTTCTTGCAATCTGAGCAGATCCATTTGGCTCCAAAGTGACTAAAGTTGCTTCCTCTTCACATCGATCCATTCCCTTTTTAAAACATGATGACTTGGGAGATGTGCAAGCTCCTATTTGCAGTCTTTTCCATACTTCCTACAGCAGAATGGATTATTTTCAGTTCGTTTTTGCATTTTTAATTCTTGCCTGTCTCTGTTTTTTCCCTCTGAAGGTTTGTAGGCATATGTTACTACAGAAGGGGAAGTCAGTTGCTGATTTTTTAGGAAGAGTGAAGTCATCCACAGGGCAGTACTGATGAAGTTTATGATTTTTAATTTATTTCCCTTACTGGTCATTCAAAATGTTTCCTTTTGTAACAGGTGCTTGGCTGAGGCCTGGTAAAGTCTCCTGGGCTTCTGGGGTACTGTGTGACTCTGCCATTGATAGAGGTGTTCTTCAGTGCTCCCTTGAGGGGTTTCTTTCCCATCCTTTGATGCAAATCAACACAGTCCAATTTTAAGCAGATCAGGTGATTAATATCAGATGAGAATCTGCCATCCTCCATTTGAACTTCCTGGAAAACCACAAGTAATTCAAGGCTTTCCTGCCTAGCAATCAGCAGTCAGTTGTATAAGCACTTCTTCAATTAGATGCAAGCTCACGATCAAAAGTTAAAAGTCCACCAAAAAACCCAACTGTGAGAACAGATTTCAGAATGATAATCCTCATGCTGAAGTACATAATGCTACTGAAATATGTATTCAAAGACCATTCCTGCATAGCTACAATAGCTTCTCAAATTCCCAGGGAAGAAAATGATTTGTATAAGATTTTGTTATTCAGTGTCAGCAACGGTTATTTTTGCATTTTTCTCTTAAATAGCACATACTGGCTATCACTGTCATTAAAAAACATACATTTTTAAAATCCCTTAAGCCACTGTTTCTACTTACTCTCTTTGAGGATGTACTAGCTGGTAGCATGGGAACTTCCATCATATATCAATTAGTAAGTGAAAGAGAATTACAGCACCTGTTAATTTACTGTTTTCATTAGATGGAGCTGAACAGTATTAACAGTGATGAGCCTAATAAAATGAATATTACATCTCAGTGGATACTCTGACTCAAAAACCAAAAACTACCTGCAGGAATTTTCCACACTGAATTCTGAGTGGAAAACCAGCTCATCCAGTTCATACAATCACACAAACAAATCCACAAAAAATTGCATTTAAAAAAAATTAATTTCTTAAAAGAATGTGTTTGGGAGAGATAAAATTTATTTTCTGGACAGAATGAAAGTGCTGTTTTTCTGGTAAATTTTTTATTAAAATGCTTTGTATCACTTGTCCCAGAGCCTTGCTGTTACAGGACTTGGAATGTGCCTGTTCCCAGTGCCTCTGGCTGTCAGGTTCTGATTATGCAGCCATCCATGGGAACACTAAATAATGTCACAAGACATGAAAACTATATTAACATCCCGGTGAGGGGAAACAGGAGGGACACTTCTCTTAGCCTATCATCACTTTTTCTTCCAGTTTGCATGAATTAAACAGTGATGTCTGCAAAAGGACTTGGGAGCTTCAGCTAGTATTTAAACAGGACTTGCACATTTCTGATTTGGCTCACGGGCTCATGAAAGCCAAAGGTTGTCTGTGCTTTCAGAATAATACAACAGGATGGAATCCCTTCAACCTCTATTACTTAAAATCCAAATTATTGAAATTTATTTTCTTTTGTCTCTGTAGAAGGCAGAGCAATATCAGCCAGAAATATATGTATATAAGGTAAATGATATTTGACTCTTTCTGAGCAGGTGGCGTCACAAGAAAATTTGAGTTGAGTGAGATAGAGGGAAAGATTGTTAAAAGGGGTGGAAAAGGCAAGAAAAAACCTCCTCACTGCCTAAGAATTGTGAAGCAAGAGGAAGCAGAAAAGAGGGGAAAAACAGAGAGGTTGGGGGATGTCTCAAGCCAGATTTGGAGAAACATATCATTCTTAACTCCACATGATGAATTCCAAGCAGTCATGAAGACATGCAAATCCCTTGCCCTAAAGCAGAACAGTTCTGCCTAATAATACCAAAAGACAGTTCAGGAAACAGAGTAAGAATTCCACCATTTACTTGCAACTAAATCTTGCCTATCAGCCACCTTCAGCAGATGCATAACTCAGGCTATTTCTGACCTATCTGAGGCATGGGCTAGAAGCTGGCAGGGTTGCCTTTGGCTGCATGCCAAGTGTCCATCAAGCTGCTCTATTCTGCTCCTTCTCAGCAGGACAGGACAGGGAGAAAATAAGATAGAAAAAATCCTCGTGTCAAGATAAAGACAGTTTATTAAAGCACAAGCAAAGGCCGTGTACAGAAGCAAAGGAAAATGAAAATATTTTTTCTCTACTTCCCATCAGCAGATGATGTCCAACTACTTCCCAGAACGTAGGCTTTCAGCAAGCGCTCTGGAAGACAATTGTCCTAATAACAAATGTCTCCCTCCTCCTTTAGCTTCTGTTGTTGAACACGTTTCATGTGGTACAGAACGTCCCTTTGTTTAGTTTGGGTCAGCTGTCCTGGCTACGTCCTTTTTCAAGATCTTTCCCCCCGTGAGCCTACCGGTGAGGGGAGAAATTTGGGAAGACAGCCTTGGTGCAGCAGTAGCCAAACCACTGGTGGTTACTCAGCACCTTTCTGGATACCCAAAGAACCCACAGCACGGTGAGGGCTGCAACAGGGAACATTAACTCCATCTGAGCCAGAATCAATACATTGTCAACACCAGGAGATCTGCAGAGGAGTCCCTATGAGAGAGAGAAGCTCAGCTGCTTAACTAATGCAAATTAGTATCGCTTCATTATCTTTATAGAGCTCTGACAAATGTATATCAGATGAAGATCTGGCTTATTCTGTCTTGTTCTGCTTCAAGCAAACACACTCCTTTTATCTCTATTTTAATGCAAAGCACCTAATAAAACCTTCATTTTGACACAAGTGGGCTGCATGAGTGAGAAAGAAAGCTGATAAGCTTCTCAACAGTTGGCAACAAGATCCTCAACTAATGAGTAAAAAATCTGAATCATGGTCTTACTCTTCCGATGACGAATATTTCTATTAACTGATGTCAGTAACGCAGGCCTTGCAGAGGGACTGGTTTGGGCAGGAGATGTAATTCTGCTGGAAGGAATTACAGAGTGTAAGCTCATCTTTAAAGAGCCATACAAAGAGACCCAGGCATTTCTGTCAAAGCTTTCACCTGGACTGATGTGAGCTGCACAGCTACAGCTGTTTAATACTGTGCTACTCATTGCAGCATTCCCACAATATCAATCTGCCCTCTTCTTGATCCACATGCCTCTTCCTGAGAAGCAGAATGCCTTGCCAAGAACTAAGATAAGAGGGAGGGCTTGGGCAACGTGGTCCCAAGTGGGGCCTGTGTGACCTCCTGGCAACCACCAGGAAGCTTCATACTGACAATGCAACACATCAAGATGAGTTCCCTGGGTATCCAGTAAGAATAGCTATGCAGTAAGGGGTGTTCCCAAGACAGTTAATTTCCCTGTGAGGCATATAAGACATGCCAACATCCCATCCACATCCAGGATTTCATTCTAGGGCTCAGGCTAGTCTATCAGACAATGAGATAATGATCCAGGTGCCATGGGTAAACCACCAAATGTTCCCTTACATCCTCAGATTCCTTCCAAACCTGGGCTCCAAATCTTCTTTTTTGCTCTTGGGAGAGCTCCTATCCTCTTCTCTTTGGCAGAGACAATCTGCCACACTGACAGTTCACTTTGCCATCCATTCTGGGCACAAGTAATGGCTCGTTGAGCCTATAGAGCCATCATGCTAATTGTCACCATGGGCATGGGGAAAAACAGACAAGATCTAAGAAGCTGGCTTCACCCTTCTCAATTTCAACACACATTTGTTTTCCAGTGTGTTGTTCAATGTAAAAAATATTTGAAACACTTACTATTAAGAGCCACTTCAGCTTCACATTTTCTTCTGTATTTACAAAGTGGCACAAGCAAATGCTCAGCTGGTTCAGGTGGTCCTAAACACCTGCTGCAACCCCTCTTGTGCCCTAATTCCTAGCATGAGACTTGGCAAAGCATGGGAGGCAACCAGCTCTTCCCCCATTGCAGAGAGCCAGGTGGTGATTGCAGAAGCAGCGTCGATGCTGACGGAAGAGTGAGTAAGGCTTCAGATAAATAAAATCCATGTTAGGATTTCAAGCATCCCACACCACAGAAGGATCCAGGAACCCTGCTAAAATGACACCATCCAGTTGATATTTTTGAACTCCATTTCCTTATCACTTTTTAAAGGCCAATTTCTTTGTTAACATGTAAAAGAGTATTTGAAAAGGTCTCACATCTATGTCCTATATGATAAAACAGCTAGTGGTTTGCATGACTGATTTAGAGATTGCTTCCATCTGCAGTATTCTAAATACCATGTCTCATTTCAGAAGAGAAAATGTGGCATAAATATGTGACTAAGCGACATAAAAAATTTGACACCTCAGGAATAGCATTTTCTGCATGATCTCAAACTCGATAGAAATGAAGCATATATTTTTCATGCTAAAATATACTAATGTGAGCATTCTGCAGAAATGAGGCCCATTGACATTTACCTGAGGAAAAAAAATACACAAATTCTATGTGTGGACAAAATAAATGCATATTCCTTTCAGACATTGCCAGTGATCTAAAATTAGAATGGAATTTAATTTAATTGGAATTGGAAACAGAAATTGGTTCCAGTTAAACCAAAATATCTTTGATGAACCCAATGTGTGCAATAGGAGTTTTCTTTCCAAGAAAGCAGATTAGTAGAAAAGATCCAGGAGAAATTTTCACAGCAAAACTTTGTAAACAGAAGAAAAGAGTAATTTGCTGTTTCATAGCCAAAGGGAGTCCTATGAGAAAGAGGATTACCCTCAAATTTGTTAGAATCCAGAATTCTCTCTTTTGACTCCTCAGATTGATGGCTGTATGCTATTAAGAATAAGTCTGTATTTGTTGAAGAAAGTACCGCAACAAGAACAAAACCTAAGCAGAAATAACAGTGAGTGTATCCAATATGCATATATATTCGATTTTGTTGTTCACAAGCACCATCTGGAAAAGCCTCATCCACAAAAATGAAAAAACAGGGAACAAAAAAATGTTTTCTTCCCTGTATTTCATTAACATTTGAACTTCATGAGGAGATGGGTCAAACTAAATAGCAAGTTAAATTTTACAGCAGCAGCACAAAAAAAAAAAAACAAACACAAAAAAAGCTAAAATTGTGTATATATTGTATCATCTCTTGTGCTTTGGTTTTATTCAGAAAAGCCTGGACAAGTATTGCTGGATAGATTCTCAAATGCACATATGCATGCCTTACAGTTGCTCTGGAGTGGTCCTTTTCCAGCCTGTTCAGAAAGGTTTCCTCTCTTTCCTGGAAATGCTGCTGAAAACCTGACTGAGGATTACAATAGGGATCTTGGCATTACTAACCAGAATTAAAGGATTGCTGTGTGTGCTGGTTGTGTTTGTAGTTTATACATCCCAGAATGGTATTTCCCTTTTTTTCAGACCCACATGCAGCTCAAAATACATGATATTGTCAGGATATTCCCTGGAGAACGGCTCTGTAGAACAGAACAGTCCAGCTGGTGATGCTGTCCCCCCTGGGCATGAGTTGCCCTCTGGGCTTCCAGGGCACACTGTTTTGTGCAGAGATTGCTGCAAACCAGCACCCCCAGATTCCCTCCTGCTGGGCTGCTCTCTAGCCTCTTCTCATACTTGTGAGAAGCCTTACTTCATCCCAGGTGCAGAATCCAATATTTGGACTTGTTAACTATCATGCCATTAATGATTGCCCAAGGCTCCAATCTATCTACATTGGAGACTGGAGTCCTGTGCTCTCCATTCTCTACCAGTTCACTAGACTATGTCTGGTTATGTGTAGCACATTCAAGTTGTTCGTACTGAATGTGCAGATTTTTTTGGATTATTTCTCCATTTTCTTTTTTCTGCCTTGCAGCATAACTATAGTTCTTCTGTTAGGTTTTTTTTTTTTTAGTATAAGCACCCTATCTGTTCACTGAGACCACTGGTGAAAGCAAACTAGAAGGCAAAATCCTGCAGAGCTGCATAAATATATCTTCCCCTTTTGTCAAGAAAGTGCTGAAAAGTATTTCTTGAGCTCAATTTTGCTTGCAGGTTAGGGTTCTTTCATCTAAACTATGATCCTGTAGCTGACTTGTGAATATAATGTTAAACATTGTGAAAAGCCTTACTAAGAACCAGGTATAAAATATTCACACTCCCATTCTGCCCACAAATGCCATTATTCCACTGTAAAAAGAGTTACTTGGATCTGCGAAGAACAAGTTACACGCTACAAGTCAGACAAGAAGAGAGTTGATGCAACTCCTCTCGTAATTTTCCAGTTACTTATGAATGTGTTGCTGAATCATCTGTTCCAGAGTTTTTTTCTGGGTATTAAAGTTATTCTGAGTGCTATGTAGCTCCCTTGCTTCTCCTCACCCTTGTTCCTTCTAAAGAAAGGGGGGAAAGCAAAAATGATGAGATCAGTTTATGACACTTCATCCATTCCCTCTGTGAATCCCCAGAGCTGGTTGCTGCTGGCTCCCACATCTTTTTAGCAAGTGCTTTTTCTGTTGAAGAATGGAGTTCATCAGGTCTGGAAGAGCTACAAACATCTTATCGGTCTAAGTATCTTATTTACCTCTGAGACAGAGGGTTTATTGCTGGTATTAACTTTGCTGATCTCTCTTGCTGCCTCTTCTATTAATGATTGAAAGGTAATGCTGCCTATCTTGCTTAATAGTTAATTAAAAAAACTGAACCTTCTGGAACACTTCTTGTTCTTTATAAAATGTAATGATGGCAAATGTTTCCTGAAATTCAATTAGAAATTCAGTTTACAAAAATTCAATACCATTCATAATTGCAAATGGTTTAGGCATGCAATGGAATGAATTATTGTCTACTGTATTTCCTTTAAATCCTGGTTAACCTCTTGATGCTTCTAAATTAGAATAAAAGCAGAGAGATGTAGAATGAGAGTATCCTCAGAATATCAATATAAATTGACTGAAATACATTGCTTAGGATGCAACTTGGATGTTAAAAAATCACTTCAGTTATGATGCAGAACCTGAAAGTGGGGGAATAATTCAATAACAGTAATGAAATCTCATCTTAAAATGTTATTAAATTTTATGTAAATCATTGTTAATTATATTCAGCACTGAAAATACTGCTGTGTAGATACTGTTTCAGTGGCAATGAGCACAAGAAAGACAAAATGATGGTTTTTCTTGCAATACTTGTACTGGAAAAAGGGAACTTTGACACCTTTTGATGAGTAGAAAGATATTAAATCTGAAGGGAAAAGTCAGCCCTAGATAAAACAAGTTTTTGATCTGGCAACTTCTAAAAGGCAATTTGCACTGGATCTGACTCACATATTAAAAATATACAGTAGACAATTAATTCAAAGAGTAGTGATTTTTCAAAGTCTTATTTTTGAAAGAACTAAGAATCCCAGAATTAAATTAAAATGCACTTTTAGAAATACGCAAGTTGGAAGCGCTGTTATGTTTAATATTGGAGGCCATGCTACCCCCCTTCCCTAATTTTTGCAAAAATCCTTGTTTGAAGGTCTGAAGGAAAAGTTTAACTCAATTGCTAGGGCATTATTTTAGCTTTTATTCATGAAGGCATTTGTGCACATGCTCAATTCTCATTTAAATCAATGAGGGTTAAGTGTTTTAGTCCAGGGTAGATCTATGTTTACTTCCTTTCATGAGTCACCCTCAGTCTTCAATAACAAAAGAACCCTAGAAGGAACCGTTTCATATTTAAAGAAAACAGAGAATACAAGCTGTAGCTGTAAAAACACCATTTTTTTCTCTGAAGATTTTGTGTAATTAGAGTTCGCAGTACTTGGTGAAAATGGTGTAAGGCTGGAGGAGGAGAGAGAAAGAGAGTGTGTTTCTTTATTATATGAGGTGTAATAGAAAAATTGCTGCAAACACTGGGTGTGAGGACTGCAGGGCTGTGCAGTGCTCTGCTGAGGCACCTGTAGGATCTCTGCTTCCATCTGGAGGGGAATCATCTACCAAAGAAATACCGTCCCCAGAAGGCAACCAAAACGCTCCCCCACAACGCTACATTAGCCCTCCACTTAATACATCAAGAGGCAAAACAAATAAGGCATGAAAAAGTGCAGCATTTTAAGGAGAGTTGCAGTAGGAGGAGATATTAACAGTCAAGGTTAGGAAAGTAGAATAAAAACTTTTAAGGGCACTTCACATATTCACTAAAACTGGAAGGCTGAGGCTGTTCAACTTGCAGCTCTCATCAAAGCTTACACCAACGGCAGTGAGCTCAGAATTGAAGCTGAGGGCCCCAGTTAAGGAGAGCACTCAGTCAAATCCTGAAGTATTTTGTTGATGAGGGAGGGCTAGGTTGAAGGATATGCTTAATGTGCAGGTGCCAGTGCTCACAGGAACAGAATTGAAAGTGCATGTCTCACAAGGACTGCAGTGAGAAGTTTCACATTTGCAGAGGTTCTTCTGCACATGATTTGCAGAAAGGCAACACAAGCAACGGCGTGACACTGACAGGAAAAATGATGTATCATTTTAATAAATGCATAAAGCCACTTATCATCTGCTTTACCTGCAACCCCAATTCAGAGAAATTCAATGGAATACTGGCATCATGTGGCGAGTTGAAAACACTTTAAGTTGACTATTCTTTTTTTGTCCTTGGATTAATACAGAATATGCTGTGCTGTAGGGCAGGAAAACAACCCTTGCCTTCAGCTTATAAACAAATCACGAGGAACAGGTAGTTTAAAAAGTATCTGCTGGACAGAAGAGATGGAGAAGGAAAATTGATGTAAACTATGTCTTGGTACTAAAGTACATGGGCCACTTTAACATGTATGAGGGTATTTTACCTTCTTTGCCTTCTCTATGACAAGAACTGACCCAAAGGCACAACCAAAATGTGCCCTAAAAATGCTGACCATTCACAGGGAAGAGGAAGCAGTGCCTGCATCCTTAATAACATTTAAACTAAGGCTTCTAAACAGTCACTTTTCAGGGGCCACTGGCTAAAAGCCATAAAGGGTCCAGGGAGCTGCAGCCATGGGAATGTCCCCACTGCTGTTTGAATACCTACAGCACTGCACTGCAGTTGTACACCCTACTGTCTCCTTGCTTCTCTTCTCTCTCTTATGCACACACGCACGCTCAGAGAGAATCCTGCATCAGCATCATCCCGACTTCAACAAGACAGGTGCTCTCACAAAAGAACTGGTGCTGCTCAGGGTCTTCAGTCATTGTGCTGGAAAAAAGGGAATTGTTTGTGAATGAAAAATATCAAATCAAATGGATTTTGGCCTCCTCCATAGTGTGGACTCCAGCCATTAGTTTGTTATATAGAATATTGGCATTGCTTTACACTTGTTCTAGCGCTGTCTATGGGGAGACTGAAAAGGACTTTTGTAATGGAAATGCAAGACTAAGAGGCAATTTTTAGCCTCTGCATTTGCAATATGAAGCTTTTCCAACTAAGTAGCAGGATTACCAAGTTCCTTGAACGAATTTCTTTCAAGAAAGCAGCTGCCAGTAGTTGAAATCTAATAGGATAGTGCTTTAACTTGGAAGATGCATGATGCCTTTCTACAGCTTAAGGGCAGTAAAAGTGTTTTGAATTCATGTTTTTGGATCCATTAATTTATCTTAGATCAAAGAAATCAGCTAGTAATACGCCCTTTGGTACTAAATAATCACTTCTGTATCTTTGTAATATTGGATAGGATGCTGTACTTGGGAAAAAAAAAACACATTGCATACACTACTGATGCTATAAAGCTGGTGAATCCTGATAAGAAGTATAATTGTTTCCCTTTTTTTTGTCTTGGTATGAATGAAAAGCCATTTTACATTCACTTGAAAATACCTATCGTTCAGAAAGAAATGCATTCACTCTTGGCTACCTTCTTTAGATCTGTGATTAGGTGATAAGGCAGAGACATACAAGCTAATATCTTATTTGTTTGCAATTAGGTCAACATTAATTTTCAGGACTCTTTTAGTGAGAGCACAGCTTCAGGCTTCTCAGCCTGATGACAGTAAAGCAGTGATACAAACTCCCAGCTATTCATTTCAAGGATTACCTATGAGAAAGTATGCTGAGGCAAAATATCAGTATATAGCGTCACATTTCATCTCCCAGCTTTCAGATTTTGGTTGGGCATGGTTCTATTGTTTTTACAAGTCATTAGATCTTCACAGAATTCTCCAAAGAGCAAGTACGTCAAATTACACAGCAGTTACAGTTTAAGCAGACATTGTTCTGCTAGGGGCCAACAGCCTCTTCCTTAAATTCCTGGGAAATGTATCATCACAGTGTCCCATCTTACCTTTTCCAGACAAAAGCATTTTGGAGCTTTGTTTTTTAATGTAGAGACAATTCCAGTTTCATGAAATGGTTTTAAAAGTCCTAAATGAAACAAAACCTGTGTGTGAAATTTCATTACCAGTACAAAACTGAGCTGCGCCGAGATGGACTGTTGGCTGCGGTTACTATATTGAATCTAGCTAGTCTCCTCTGAGAAAATGAGGATAAATACTGCCAATAAAAAGAAAATGTGAATTGTGCTTTAGCTGTTTGGGTCATGTTTAAGAGCAATCGACACAGTTGGGGGGTTTGGTACAATAGAAAAAGGTAACGGTGGCTGTAAACCACAGTTCAAAGAGATACATTTTCAAAAAAAATCAAGCACCTGAAAAAGGATATGAAAACCTAATTAGATGCTTATTTATTTATTTATTTATTTAGGTGTTCACTAGCCTGCTTGGGGTACTTCTGCAGTCGGTTCAGGTTTGCCTAAGCTGCTGCTGTCATCAGCATTAATTAGAGTTGTTCATTTTGCTCCTAGTCAGCAAAATCACAATAAAGTGTAGTCTAAGATTACTCTTCACAACTGCAGTTCACATTTTGCTGCAGTGATATTAACAGTGTGCAGCTGCTGTGGGCTGTAAGATGCTTTTATCCCAATAAGTTTCTAATTAGATGGCCATGCATGATTAGCTAAAGTCTGAACCGTCCAACAGGAAAGGCAGAGCAGACCTTTCCTTGAGAGACACACTTGTGTCACTTTGTGTTAATAATCATATCCTTCGTATTTACACACCTAGTTTGTCTTTTACCAAACCTTTCATCTCAGCACCACTCATTTCCCAGCCTAATCCATATTTCTTCCCCTCTGGAAGTTTGAATGAGGGCAGGGACATTGCAGAACAGCTTACACCATTGCAGATTTGCTTACAGCAGTGTTCTCAAAGGAACATTCCATCATTTGAGGAACAGCTTGGTCCTTTATGTGAAAAAACTAGGGTGTTTGCCCCCATTTTTTGGAGGATTTGGAGAAGAGCCAAAGGTTTGTAGAGATTCTGCTATAAGGTGACAGAACTCTGTGGGCTGTTATCAGACGAGCAGCTTCCTGCTGCTGCTAACACACATTTGTGACAGAAAAATGTCCTTGCCTTCTGCTAAACCATACAGCATTGCACACTGGGAGTAAAGAGAAGACTGCTCTAAGGGAAGAAAAAACAAGAAGAAAAAATATAAGGATTATTTATCCAAACACACACAAAAAAATACAAACTTTTTTTTTTTTAAATTAGACTCACCAGCATGCTGAGCTCTGAACTGAGTAAACCCGGGCTTCAGCCAGAGCCTGCAGAAGGCAGAAATTGAGCTTGACTGCTGCTCATGCCATGGGATGCAGCTGCAGGAAAATCGACTGAGCACTGTGATGTTCTCATGTGGGCAAAGATGGAGCTGTTTACACCCAAGTTAACTGGAAGGCTGGAGCTAGAGCCACAGGGTGGGACCTCCACAGACAGGTACCACATGGTAACGGTGTGAGGCATTGCTACAGACAAGAAACGATGGAAACCAGGAAACACAACAGGAACACGTGGACAGCATTCAGCATGGCAGTGATTGTGGGTGAGCTGGAGATGTGAATTGATGTGAACAGGCACATTCCCCTAAGCCACCAAATTAACAGGACACACAAAACTTGAGGAATTTCAAAGGAGTGGAAAAGGTGACAGAAAGCCAATGAAGACCAAAAGCAGACATGATGTTCAGACATTAAAACGTCTAGAAAAACTGTAGCTGTAAGTTTTCCTTTCTTCCACAAGGCTGAAATTTTAGAGAATGCAACAAGAATGCAAACTTACACACAGTTCAGTTACAGAGAATTTTTTATCAGCTCCAGCAGAAATATTTCAATACACACCCACAAGGAAATGCTTGGAGCTGTAAGAACTGAGGCTGTCATTCAAAAAATCTCTCACTGCCAATTCTGCTGAGTACCTTCACGTGATGGGGAAAAAACACCGCAGGAACTGCTAAAGATAGAGTGTTGGGAAAGACAAAGACCTTCACAAGAAGGCAGAGCAGATGGATGGACTTCAAAACATTCTTCATTTCCCACTGCTGAGAAATGTTAAAACTTAAAAATCACTCCTCCACCTCTGCCCAAGGTTTTTGACTTTTTTTTTTTTCTGCAGAGGAAATGAATCTTACTGACTTCTGCAGTTACTTGTTTTCTGAAGAAGGTTAATGGGACCTCTCAGCTTTAATTCTCCCTGTCACATCTGCTGACCTCATCTGAGAAGAGGAACCTGCAAGGTCTAACACCTCTGTTTCTAGCTGCAGCTACAACAGACACACAGAGACATCCCTGTTCCCACATCCCTTTGTTTATGCTAAGCAACAGGTCTCCAGGGCTGGTCTGGACATTTGCCTTGCTGTCCAGAAGAGGAAATTATAGTCACAGACAGTTGCATTGAAGAAAAAAGGTGTGGCAAAGCTGCATTGCTGAAAAATGGATAGGAAGAATATTTTGAATCCTGACAGTTCTCAGCTAGATAGAAATCTGAGAGCTCCTTTTGGGAAAATTATGAAAATTATCATAAAATACTTCAGGCAGGAAAAGACCCTCAGAGGCATCTAGTGTTACACCCAGCTGAAAGCAAGGCTAACTTCAGTGTTAGATCATCCTGTTGAAGGCTTTTTCAAGTCTGGAAAATTTCTGGGAGTGGAGGCACTACAGTGTCCCTAAGCAACGTGTTCCTGTGTTTAGACAACTTCACTGTGAAGTTTTTTGGTTGTGGTGGTGGTGTTTTTTGATTCTAAGGCTGGGGTTTTTTTGCATATGTGTGAGCTTTTTTTCTTTTTTAAATACAAGGGAGTAACCTGGAGAACAATTTTACATTGACATAAGCTGTAATTTAAGAACTAATAAGTTAACCATCTGTGTTCTTCACTGCATACAGAAAGAATTCAGTTTCTCAAGAGGACTGAGGAAGGGTTATGGAGGACCTCTTGTTAGCGAGGAGAAATTCTCCCCCTTTGTGATGGGGTTTTCCAAATATACTACAGTGTTGCAGGTCAACAAAAGGCCTCCCCATTCTTGTGTACAAGCCAGAAGACTGTTGTCAGCAAACACAAGCTTTCTTAGGAAAAGCTTGGGAAGAGCCTGTCTTAGCAAACCAGCTTAACACACAAAGAGACACAACCTCTGCTCAGGCACTGGGTCTGAAGGAGGAACAACCCGGTGCTGAGGAATGACCTCAGACTTTCTGTTCTGTGTTAGCCAAGGATCCCCACCCAGCAGCACAAGCTGACCCTTACAGTCACACATATTCCCTTTTCTTTTAAAACAGGATGATGCCAGCACCGTCTAAATAAGTCAGTTCTTAAACTTCTTGTAAATCAGAAGAGGAATTCAGCTATTGTGGAAACAATAACTTATGTGTTAGAGAACACAATGAAATTGATGGCAGGGAAGCCCAAATGGCCTTGATGAGAGGGAAATCCAGAAAAACTTCACTCAGTTCATCACGGTTAAAGGACAAATATATCATTGGGCTAAGCAGATCTAGGGTTAACAGATGTCAGACTTCTGCCCCTGATGGGAATTGCATACTTACAGGTCTGACTTGTGTCCAGAGTGTCTGGCAAACACGGGTAAAACAAACACAGCAGGTACTGAACAACTGAGTCACAGAGCAGAGAGCTCAAATACTCTGTGGACACCTCAGCTTGTTGATGCCACCACAAAAAAAAAGGACATTCAGTACTTTTTCTTCTCTTTTTATGACTTTCTATAGGATAACAAAATTTGTTTTATAATGCAGCACCCTAATAGCTTTGGAGGCTGATTAAATGCTTTATTTCTGTGTCAGCTATTAATTTATCCCAGGGTTATCCATGGCTTTATGTTTCAAATCAATAGAGATTATCTGTTAAATAACCTTTAAGGAGATGGGCAAGCAATGCAGCGCTACAGCTCCCAGAAAACTGTTTTATCTCTTATTAACTCAGCAAAATCATTATAGGGTTTCAAGGTATGCAGGGTTGAACTTTTTAAACCAAAAGGGGAGCATTGATTATCTGAGGGCATTTTATTGTGAACAATACAATGATAACTAACATCATACCAATGACCTCAGGAAAGAACAAAGAAGATGAATGTCACAAAAACAAAGGCATCCAGAAGGGTACTCTTCTTCCTCCATTCCCATCACCCAACTTTTGGGTTTTGTACAGAGACATTCATGCAAGAGCAGATATAGAGGCCAGTCATAGGGGTCTGGGGAGAGAAAAGACACAGCTAATAAAGCCACTCCAGGACTAGGTTCACTCAGGATAAAGAAAATTTTACAAGGAAATGGAATGGAAGGAGGGGTTGCAAAGGTCTGAACCATCTTTGTAGTCTTTGTGGTGCCTACACAGAATATCTGAAATTTTTGCTCAGGGAATGAAAAATGATCTTGCAAGATCAACTAATACACAACCATCACACTTCCTTTCCCCTTAAAAAGTTCAGCTGTGGCTGATTAAAAAATAGAATTTGAAAGATAAAATAAGTCAGGCTTATTATTATACTTTTATGATAGTATATAATATGTACTGTTCCAAAATTTTATGGACTTCTTTTGTGCTCCCCTGAGCTAGTGCTGTACAGTTCTACAAGAAATTTGCAGACAAGCAGCTATTTTGAAACAATAATGTGTAAAAGAACCTGTCTTCTCATTCTCTTCATCCTTTACCTCTTATTCCTGACTCCTCCTTTCCTAACCTAAATTCCCATGAAGTCTATATAAAGCCACAGAATAATAGCCACAAGGTCTGATAAATGAAGGTTTTCAGAGGATACTGCTTCACCCTCAGTATTTCCAAAAGTGGTGACCAAACACATTTGTTATTGCTGTGATGCCATCCACTGCTTCTGTAGGCAGTCGCAAAGGCCTTATTGAAGAATCCCAAATATATATTTTTTATTGTTAAAGATGCCTCCGACATGTTCGCCTTTCAAACTTCCAAAATGTATTTACACGCAGTTTAATTTTTGTTTGTTTTCAAACAAAGCCACACAGAAAGAGCAGGAGAGTAGGAGTGGCCTAAATAAACGAGAATGGGCAAAAGTCACAGGAATGGCAATTTAAGGACATTCAGTGAGAATTATGGCTGACTGCAGGACTCTGTGCATGCATGTGTGTACACGAACCCAAGGTCTGGGGTGTGCAGGGAAATCCTTCCTCTGATAATTTCTGTTTTTATTGTGTATGATTATAATGGCTAAGACGCTTAGCAGCTTGTGAATGATGCATCTTGTTTCTAATTATCGGCAACTTCAATCAAACATTTTGCCATTATTTAACATGGTATTTGCTAGCAATTAGTGCTCAGTCCTTTTTTTGTTTCCTGAGCACAAGCAACATCAGCTCCTCAGCCACCAGAGCAGTCGGACTGATATTTCCTCTGCTTCTCTTCCCCTTTAGGAGTAACCTGTCACACAAACAACGATTATGCCAGAGGACTGATGATACAACCCCACATCAGTGTTACGGTCTCTGCAGGGGAGCCAAGGCACCACAGACTGGAGAGTGACTTTCAGCTCTGGGGAGGCAACAGAGCCTGTAATGAAGAACAAGGAGGAGATGGATCAGGACGGACTGCTGGGAAGGTGACACTGCAGTGTCTGCACCTGCTGCACTAACAAGCTGGTGCCTGAGTAGGATATCAATGAGTGTGTAGGTAAAGGTGATCCAGCAGGTGTGATTTATTTGGATTCTCTACAACTGACAAGGTTCTTACAGAAAATTTATTATAGGAACTCACAAGACCTACGGAAAGGTCCTTCTACAAATTTTTATGTTCCTATTGTTTTAATAACCAAGCTTTCTAGAAATCCCTGAGAACCTCTCCCATCAAATCTGCTGCTCTTTACAATGTGGTGAAGACACAAGTACCACTATTTACCTTTAGACGATCTAGAAAACCCTAAAAGAAACCTACATCTTCTATCAGGAAAACCAAGGTCCTCCAAAGCAGAGAAATATCAGCTGCAATATCAACTCTGAATTTCTGGAAAATCTAAATGCCTTCCCTGGGTACCTGTAATAGGCCATGTTTTCAGAGGTACATTTCTGTAACCTGTGAGTCTACCTGAAAACTCAGCATCAGCTTAGGGAAAATAAGCTGTAACTCTAAATGGCAAAATCTGGATTTCCTCTTGTAAATGCTGACGGTAAGCAGTCCGTGGAACTGTACATGTACTTGATAATTAAATATTCTTTTACTGCTCATTTTCCTTCCTTCTCTCCAACCATATCCCATTCACTCACTACTTTAGTGTTGGTGGGTGTTGCCCTACTTACCTTCTTTTGTGTTTTTCCTGAGAAACTACCCAATCTTACGACTTCATTAATTCAGCTGTAGGAACCTCCGTTCATAAAGCTGCTTAGAAGATGGATGCTCAGTAGGACTCAGCCCTGCTGCTGTCACTCATAGGTTTTGTGACTCTTTAGCTCTAGACATAGCATTTTAACTGTTACCTTTCCAAACACCTTGTAGGAGCACCGTGGGAGAGGAGAACAGGAACACTAATGAGACTTGAGCATCCTTCTTAGCCCATGAGCCTGTTAAATACAGCAGTTTCAAATGATTCATAGGAAAAATATATAAAATCCTCATACGCTTCAAGGATGAATCTTTAGGATGTTCAGCAATAGATGGGGCCACAGAGCTCTTTTTATGCCTAGCCTGCTTGAATGCAGTCCTAGAGTGGTCTCCCTATGCCAAAAGCCCACAGAGGACCTTATAGCACAGAGGATGTGTAATTCCCTACTCCTTCTCAGAAACCCAGCACCACTCATGGAAGAGGAGGTAAGGAGGTGCAGTTTCAGCCTCAGGCCTTGGGCTTAGTTCTTCCATTTACAGTCTGCCCTTTGACAAGAGCACCTGTCCTTTGCTATCAATCATTTTTTCTTCAGCTCTTCTCAGGTCTAATACGGCAGATGGCAGCAGGCAGAGCAGGGCCTGGGGCTCAGGAAGCCACATGAGAGCACATGGAGAGCAGGGAAAGGACTGGTTTGGGAAGTGGGAGGACCCAGAGACACATGAGTGTCTGTCAGCACTGACACAGAAGTTGCAGAGAGAGATTCACCATAGAGCAAGAGGAATGATTTCCTATGGCAGGCATTAAGTAACACGCACAGATTTTGAGTGGTGAAAAAGCTTGAACACTAAATAAGGTAAAGTATTGGAATAAAAGTTTGCAGTGGAATAAAACCAAAATGCTGTGTGCTGAAGGAGCTGTTCTGATTTCCTCTACTTATCTCAGGAAAAAGCTGAAGGAGTCCACTATTGCTCCAGCATGAGAACTCTGGCAGCCTTCAGTACTTTCAGATGATTGTTTGGCAGCTTGGCTAATATTGACTTTCTTCTGTCTTCCACAGGCAAATAGATGTTATTTTCCACTTATCTCTCTTCATTACTCTCTTAGAATATTTAAATAAAACCCAAAACTGTCATTTTTTCTTAGCGAATTAAGAACTGATACATACAAGTTATATTGAAAAGAACAAACCTACCATAAAAATCCTATTTGCAAGAATTACAGTTCTGAAATACTAACAGTGAACCTTGCCACCTCAAATTTTTATGAGAAATGAATTTTCAGTTATCACAAGGCCATTGCAATGTGCCAGAAACCTACTGACAAATAAACCTGATGTGGGTTCCCATCCACAGCAGCTTAAATCCTTTGCAAATGACAGAAACTAGACAAACATCTCAGGTGGAGTCCATTTTACCTGATTTAGACATTCAAATTAGTAATTACATAATACTGCCAGCAGTTCCATCCTTTGCAGTCAGTAGAAAGAAATAACAATTGAAAACACGTGTAAAACACACCAGACAAACTTCCCTGTAGATGTGCTCATTACCTAGTCGTCTAGAAAACTCAGGCTGACCAGAAAATGAAATGTTGTAGAGTAAACTAAACCTATGAATCCCAACAGGAAAGGGGAAGGCAACCACCAAGCAATGTGCTCTAATTATAGAGATCTTCTGTCTATTTCTTGCATATCTTTGTATTTGTAAGAGCTGAGCTGCAAAGGGAAGGAAGTTTCAACATCCTCATGTTTGGGATCCTGGAGGATGTGTGGGGCTGCAATGGAAATGATTATTTCAGATAATCAGAGATCTGTTCTGGAGCTAGCAGCACTCATTGATAAGTTTTTTTTTTTTGGATGTTAATTAAAAAAAAGGGTCTTCACTATTGCACTGAGGCAGGCAAATTCCCTTGCCCACAGTCTGCTTCTTGTATGTGATTGTCAATAAACACATTTAAAAAAGTGTCCCCTGAAAAGGGGTGTCACTTATAGGGCTGCCTTTATGACACAGAGCAGGAGCAGAATAGCTGAAAGTCCTAGCACTACTCACATGGAGAGATGGCTGTCACCCCTCCTGGACAGCACCATGGTCAGGCTGAGCCCCATCAGAAACGTGGGGGGGACACTGCTCACAGATATAACTTCTGACATTGGAGAGAAGACATTTTATAAACTATTTATTCCTCCTCATCTTCGCAAAGGAGCAAGAGGATTAGGAAGATCATCCTCTGAAATAAGCCAGACTCTGAAACCTGTGGTCTTCCAGACTTCCCCAGGCTGGTGAGGGCTGGCATTTAGGAGCAAGGCTGAGCCTTGAATGAAAACCATTTCCTGTCCCCTGGGGAGACACAGACTGGTCTTCTCCACTGTAGCTTAAACACTTGGAAGCACGAACAATTTTTACATTTAACCTCATGTTCAGAACCCATCAACAGTTTTATCTCATCCCCAGGACTAACACAGAAAAGTCTTGGTTCCAGAAATACTACCCAAGCAATCCTCTGGTTGTAGAGCAGTATCAGCAGCTGCTATTTGGGTACTCACTCCCTAAGCCCTGCAGTCTCCTCCTGCCTCTCCTCTTTCCCAGCTTGCCCCAGCCATTATTTCCCTCTGCAGATGGGTGAGAAGCAGTAACAAGATTAGTGCTGCTTGAAAAGAGTGTAACTGCAGAGACAAAAGATCATTTCACTGATCAGTGAGCTGTAATCTAGAAACAAAGCTACTAATATCATACCAAAACCCCCCCCCAAACAATCCAAACCCAAACTCTTTTGCTATTAGGCATATTAATTTATTATAAGATTACTACTTAAAAGCTGGGATTTCACACTGACCAAATTACATTCAAATTAAATAAATTACCCCAGGAAAAAGATAGCAAACACATTTATATTCCACTTATTCGTATGGTTTTTATGGCAACTAAGATATAAAATTTGTAGAGAAAGGATAAGGAAATATTTTTTGAAGCCTCAAAATGAATCCTTAAGCTTTATACACACATGATTTTACAAGAACGGATCTTGCTATTAAATTCTGAATTTGAAAAAATGCCACTTCTGCGTCTAGATGGCACAGAATCACAGAATCACATAATAAGCTGAGTTGGAAGGGACCCACAAGGATCACTGAGTCCATCAATGTTCTGCACAGCACCATCCCCAAGAGTCACCCCCTGTGGCAGACAGCACTGTCCAAATGCTTCTTGAACTCTGTCAGGCTTGGTGCTGTGATCACTTCCCTGGGGATCTTGTTCCAGTGCCCAGCCACCCTCTGGGTGATGAACCTTTTCCTAGTATCCAGCCTAAATCTTCCCTGACACAACTTCAGGGACATTCCCTTGGGTCCTGTCACTGTCACCACAGAAAAGAGACCAGTGCCTGCCCCTCCTCTGCCTCTCATGAGGAAATTTCAGACTGCAGTGAGGTCTCCCCTCTCAGTCTCCTCCAGGCTGAACNTGCCATAAACAAGGTCCCTTTCCATGGCACTGCTTTCCAGCATCTCATTCCCCAGCCTGTCTGTACACCCAGGGTTGGCCTGTTCCAGGTGCAGAATCTGTCACTTTCCCTTGTTGATCTTCATATGGTTGGTGGTTGCCCAGCCTTCCATTTGTCAAGGTCTCTCTGCAGGGCCTCCCTGCCCTGGAGGGAGTCAGCAGCTCCTCCCAGTTTTGTGTCATCTGTGAACTTGCTCAGTATCTCTTCCAGTCCTGCCTCCAAGTCATTTATGAAGGTGTTGAAGAGCACAGGGCCGAGGAGCCCTGTGGAACAACCCCACAAGTGATAGGTCAGCAGTCTGATGTCACCCCATTCACTTTGTGCCTGATCTGTGAGCCAGTTGCTCACCCATCCCATGATGTGTTTATTGTGGGCTGGACATTTTCTCCACAACAATCCTGTGAGAGACAGCAGCAAGATATTTATAATGCTTCCTTTAAAGTGAATGCTTTAACAGTATTAAGAAGAGGAAAATAAAATGTCCAAAAGTTTAAGTTTCCAGAAGTTGTTATAAGGCTTGATTGTTTTACTCTGTTTTTCAGAAATCACATTTTCTACTAATCCTTTGATTCCTATTAAAAATATTGAGCATTTCCAGATTGTTACTTAGATATTTTAACTTAATATGAAGAAATCCATTGGTGCTGCCTCAAAACCAGCAGAAAAGGATTTTCCCTGGTTTCTATAGGCAATGAATACTTAGATCACAATCCAAAATCTAAAAAGTCCAAAATCTTAAAAACTGTAAACCATTTTGAATAATAAGAATACTGAACCGTTACAGTTCCACTCCAGCATACAAATTACATTGGCCATTTAGCACAACTTTGATGCAGGAGCTCAGCTCCAAGACGAGATTATTATCAATCCCAGCACTGCAATGTAATGCAATTTCAGGAAATATCACGCAATTTGTCTCCAGCCAAGAGGCCCATCACATGTCCTACCTCAAGCTGTGCTCATGAGGTCCCTGCAAACAGAATTTAGCCTGGGGCACTTGTACACCCAAAGGGCCATGCAGATCTGAGGCTTAGGGGTACAGACACTGTCTCAGTGGGGTTCAGCTCTCACACACACCAAAACGGGGCTGTTAAGCTTGGCTGCTGTGCAGTGAAGTGACTTCAGTACAAAACAGATTAGCTTTGAGGGCTGCAATTGTGAGTAAGCAATGATTTGTGTTTCTTCTCAAGGATAGAGAATAGTTGTCAGTTTTTCAGCTTGAAGTAGCTGCTGTCATCTAGGAAATCATTCCTTGTTGAGGAGATCAAGTAATTTCCTATATATCTGCTAAAAATTCCTTTCTTTCTCCAGGGATTTAATCCATTTGATTTATTAATTCGTTATATAGAAGTAAAGCACTTGTTAATGGTGAACAAAGATGACAGAATACAATTTTTATTTAATAATACTAAAGTGAAGGGACTTAAACATGCTTTTGAAGCTGAAATATCTACTAAAAAATTTATAGTGAAAGAATTCTCACTAATTCAATGCAGCTTTTTTAGTACACTGCAGTCTTTATTTATTTATTTATTTATTTATTTATTTATTTATTTATTTATTTATTTATTTATTTATTGTAGAAAGAATGGGTTTACATAGCAAATCTCAGAAAACTTTTAGGAACAGGTTAGAGAAATAGTCATCATAAAATATCTGCTAAGCTTGCACAGGTGGGATGAGATGACTCTTGGGGAATCTTTTCAATGTTCAATCTCTTTATGAATGTACTTAAAAATTTGGCACATCAGAAGAAATTCTTCTAGCCCTTAGAAAGGACATAGTAAGATGACTATAGTCAATAAGACTATGTTCTAGCAATGCAGCCAGAATATTACAAGAGAATGAAACCTAGTAACATGGTTTATTAAAAAAAAAAAGGGTATTGGGCTAACAGCACAGGAAGATACTTGAATCAATAACATTATTTTGCTTTTTCTTCCAGCAAGAGTAGAATGATTGAGAAAATGAAAAATTCCATAAATGTGTCAGAAAACGAGGGGGAATAAACCCTACATTCTATGAAGCTCTTAAACCCTTATAGTCTAAATGTGCACAGCTTGTCACATTAGGCTTCTTTTCAGTTGTGCTTTAATTCACACACATTTGTGGATCTATCCCTCCAACAAGGACTCAGAGTACCTTAGTTCACTTCCCTGGATCCCTGCCAGATCTTTTCAACCTCATCTCAGGTCTTCAGTCAAAACTCCCATACAACCCATGACTTCTGGTCCGTATTCTGATCATGTCTATCATGAAAGTTTCAATTAGATGCATTATGAATTAATCTTTGGGCAGCTTCTCCTTGTTCAGGAGTCAGAGCTTTGATCTTGGACAGTAGATAACTGAAACAAAACAAGTCTGATCCTGATGACAGTTTTTTTCTGTTTGCTTTCCTACTGGACGAAAAAAAAATGTACTTCTTCAAAATGACAGACTGGCTGCATCTCTCAGTGGAGACACAAGATGTCTTGTGAATCTTCTACAAGCCAGGATGGTCAGAATCACAAGCCTTGGGCCATGATTTTAAAAATTTTCTTTACAGCTTGTTGATGAACAACATTAAAGCTGATGCACTAATCCCTAATCAGGTAGCAAACATAAACAATCTTGTTTAGATTACAGATAGAAAAGATACATCTCCTGTGTGACACCTTCAATGACACCTTGCAATATTTGAGCACAACTTGGAACATGAAAATACCTCTGTATTGTCATTTATTCCCTCTTGCTTGTGTCAAATTAACAATATGCTTTAAAATAGTTCAACAACCAGTTGACAGGGACTTCAAGTGAGAGTCTCACTGTCCCTATGATCAAGATCAGAATAAAAAAGTCTTACCCTAAGTTCTTAGATAATAAATTTGAGATCAGAATGAGTAACTAACAATCATTAATAAAATAATAAATAAGCTGACAGAAAAAGATTATGAGGAAGAGAAAGTGGAAACATCTCAGTGACAGTCCTTCACAGCAACACTAGCTGGTCTGATTGAGACCCTCTGGAATGTTTTCTACCACGTGTAAGGCAAATTATCCTTCCATCTCTGTAATCATTACTTTAGTCCTCTTCATCAGAGACCTAAATAGTTACATAAGCCTCAAGATTTTCAAACCTTATTTGATGATTTTTGGTTGGCAGAATCCTTTGTAGCCTGTATAAATTCTGAGTACAAGAAATTTTAGCAGTCCTGATAACACCAGCACTAGAGGGAAATGGAGTATCCATGCTGCTAAGCAATATACATTCATTTTCTTCATTAAAAACAGACAAGCAGCACTATCTGCACTTTGTACCATAGCTCCTCTGATGAATTTGCATGACAAACACTACCAAACAATGCATTTCAACCCATGGATTGCTTCATTGAGAAGGATCCCGAATTGGGTCCTCACCTGGTGCAAGTGACAGTACCATCTGGCCCATGGATGACAAGCCCCAGAACATAATGCACTGATGTCCTCAACGGAATCAGCAAACAGTGCATGTGTACATATAAAGTTCACGAAGTAACTTTTTCATGTTTTGTTTTCAATAAGCTGCATTCTTTTTTCATTGAGTGCCTCCAGCAAAAAACCCTAAAAATGAGAAATTACTTCTAATACTTTTTTATGTACCTATGACAAAGGATGACATTCAATATTAAACACATTCCTTGCTGCTATTTTATTTGCTTTTTCCACTTGATAATAACCATGGTAGGTTACAGAGAAAAAAGATTTAAGGTAAAAAAAAATCCATAGCTTTGCTGTCCAGAAGTTCCTACTTCTAACCACACGACTCTTTATATTAAATATTCTTTCATTCGTCTTTCAAAAGATTTTAAACCATTTATATTTTTCTAACTTGATTAGAATGTGTTGCCTGAAAATCCTGACTTGTATGTTGAATTGAACTGTCAGACACAGTTTATAGCTGGCGTGTGATCACTTTAATCAAGGAGGTAGCTATTCCAGTTCAAAAGCAAGATTTATTTCCCAAAAAACTGAAGCACCTGTATTTGTCATTGGCATTATGTAGCACTTACACCAGTATTCACAACATAATAATTCTGAATTCCTCAGGTCCTCTTGTTAGTGTCCATTCTTGCCATACAAGTACTGACTTGCCTGTTAGATGATCTTATTTTTCAGAGAAATGGGATTGTCCGAAGAATGTAACATTTCTACTAATGTGAATTAGTAGAGGTGTTATGTGACTAACAGTAACCAGAATGATGGGTTATGTGACTGAACAGTGTCAGCGGGTTATACTCAGCACAGCAAACATGGACTGCATTTCATTTGCCTGGACTCCCTGTATCAGCACAGTGCAGGTGCTCCTTTGGAGTCACCCAGCTGTGGCTGTTACATGCTCAGCTGCCGCTTGCTTGGTATCACCAGCAGTAACCACAAAACTGGTATTCCATTTATTTTGTAACGCTCTTTTTTGATGTACACCATATGCCAACTAACACCTCATAAATTACCTTGTTATTGTCAATCTCTATTCACCATTGCAGCTTAAATTTTTAATATTATACACTTCCAGCAAAGTGAGTTTGAGTCAGCAGAGCTGCTCTGCTGTGATTGCACCTGATGGGCCCTGCAGAATGGTGCTTCTCCCAGAAAAGGGTGACTGCCTTGGCTACCACGACAACCATTGTGATGTCTGACAACAAATTTCCTAATCCTTTCCGTTTTAAAGAAGCATCTCTCTACCCTTGTCTAGTGTAACCTCTAAATAGGTGGTTAAGACAATCTTCAGGATTACAGTCAGGAATACAGGGGCTAAGAAGAACTTTGAACCCAAGGCTTCTTTCTTTGAATATCAAACTTTTTGAATGTATATAAGAAGTAAGATGTACCACCAAATAGCTATCCTTTAAAAGAAAAGGCTAAGCCTTGCCCCCTATTAATGAATAATCATTGACATGTGTCCCACTTGCTACGCTAAAAACACTGCATGAACTCTGACTTGGGTTCAATTAAGAGAACTAACTTTATTACATTACTGACTCCATTACATAGTATATTAAGCAAACCAAGTGATTGGTAAGCAAAGTCAACACTTCTCCAATCACATTGGTCAAGACAGATATCTATTAAGAGAACTCTTCCTCTACAAAAGAATGTAAACATGGTATTGTTCACAAGAACATGCGTGAGAAAAAAATTTCTAAAAAGTAAACATCAGAAGGCTGAAAAAAGTAGGGTGACAGACATGCTCTCAAAAGAAGGCTATAGGTTGGGTGACCATACCAGAAAGAAGGGCTTCTATACAGGTATTTGTAAGCTGTCTCCTCTGGAATATCAGTGTGGGTCTTCAAACCACATTTAGCCTTCTTTCTAACCTTCCTGGATATCCAGCTTCAAACAACCACTTATCCAGTGTTTTAACCCATTTGGATCTCATTCTGACATGCCTGAAGGTCCTCACACAAAGATGACTATGATTGTATACTGAAATGAGCTTTGGGTTGCTTTATCAGAAACAAAATCCAAACGAAGGGATTACAGTATCTCCATATAGCACATCAATATTTAAGTATTTTATTTAGTCTGATCCTAATTTAGAGACATCTGGCTTAAAGGGAGCCGATTCTACTTCTGCCATAATGCTACTGGCTTCCACAGAGAGCAGCTGTTCCATGTTATTCCAGTAATCTCCAAATTTTTCTTAAATAACTGTATAATTCCTAGATCCTTTTGTCATCTCATTTCAGATGGTGAATGAAGAAACAGCTGTGATAGCTGTGCACCTTTGCCTTTAGCACCTACTCCAGATACACAAAGAAAAGACTCTCTTTAACATGCAAAGCAAAAGATAATACAAACTACTCGTGCTGCTGAGACTGGAAAAACTCTTAGCAACTAGAACACTGGGTAGAGATAGTAAAAGGGGCTGGACAAATTAAATATCCTGTGGGAAAATCTGAATGCTTGTTCTGTTCCAATTATTCTGCATGAAACTCAAAAGATAAGGAAAAGGAGACCTCAAATGCCACAGCTGACACAGAGTTATCTAACGTGGCAAAAGTTTGAAGTTTGCCTGGTTTTGGTGTAGAATAGCTGCCATACATCTGAGGGATCCCTCCTCAGCTCTTTGAAAAACGGCGTATAGGATCAAGACAGTGATCAAGCCACATATCCCAAAGTGATGAATGGGTCAGCAGCACCAGGCATCCAGATTTTTATTTAAACCATTTCCCTGTTTTATTCAGCTGTGCTATCCTCCAGCTCTTGGTGACTCCATACCTCACATGCTTCATTTTTAAAACTGTGTTCCCCTTGCACTGCATTTGGGAGTGAACTGTCTAAATCTAGGTCTATTTTGAGTGGCATGAACTTAGAGAAACAAGAGAGCTTTATCTTCTACAGGCTGCTTTACTCTGTTGTATTTCTTTCCCAATAAATTTTGTTCTTGTTTATGCATCTCAACCAGATAAACTAGAGGGCTAGTCGGTCACAGGATATTATTATGATTTTTTCTTTGCTGGGCACCTTGATAAGGCAGCGAATTTCAGGCTCTGACTTTTTTCTTAGAGCCCAATTATTAGGAAAACCTTGAGAGGTTTTCATAGCTAACATCTGCTTTTCCTTCATGTGATTTTTGCTATGAGAAAGCCTACCTTCATCCTTGAAACCTTACAACAATTCATTCCTGCATTTCCATTGTCTGCTTTAACCATCTCCTGGAACACTTTCACACTTGGAGTCCTCTTGTCTTGACTGTTTGCTCTTCATCTGTCTAAGTCTTTCTAGTAAATACACCCTGCATGTCAGGTGGCATATATTTTATATTCCAGAAGCTGCACCTTATCAATCTCTTTCCTTAGCCTTTGTGGTATTTTTAAGTCAAATTAAAACTTTTCCTCCTTCTCTTAAGAAACTCCAGTAGACTTTCTGACCTCTCTTCTAGACTCTCCTCCATGCTTATTCTACACCTCTGATCTTGCCCTTGTCTCCCTCTTCTCTATTTGCACCAACCTGTATATCCTGAAGATTTTCCTCCTTATCTGAACCTCTGGATTATATTAGAAACCTGCTTTACAATTTAGCCTTTGACACTGAAACACATTTTACTTTCCCTTTTGTTTCTTATCATGCAAGTCCCCTCTCTCTAGCTCATCCCTGAAAGTTTCCACACCACCACAAACTCAGCAGCTGTTAAACTCCATCCTACTGTTCTGCTCCTTGCTGTGTCCCCGTATTGCCAGAACCTTTCTGCAGGCACCGGGCTCCTACACTGCACACTAATGTGTGTTGCTGTACATATACAACACAAGGGCAACATGTCACTAACAAAGCACACATTTTCTTCTTATTGCTCAGATAATTTTGTCTGATTTTCTCTTCCTCATTAGCCAGAGTGAAAAATCATAGCATGGGATAGTAAATCCTCTCACTATGGCTACTATAATGATATGAATAAATAATTATGCTGGAACAAGTGACATTCACATAGAAAACCTGTATAAATTCTACATCTGCAGACAAAAACAAACAAACAAAAACCCAACCCAACCCAACCCAACCCAACCCAACCAAACCAAACCAAACCAAATGAAACAACAACAACAAAGCACTACTTTTTTCAGCTCAGAAAAATGTATTTCTCTGTAGCAGCCCTTCAATTTTACAGAAATGCAAACTCTCTTTACTTTATTATACTTCCATGATACACGACGTGGTGCACCCAGTATTATTTTAAAACTCTCCAGAGAGCCAATGCAAAAGTCCCTGGGGTCCGATGGCCATTTCTTAGCCGATTTGGCCCTTTATTGAGAGTTTATTGAGAGTTTGGGACATGCAATAAACATAAAGTGGGTCTTTTAAAGCACAGTGATTTTTTTTTTTTACCTACAGAATTTCGCAGTAACTCTAAAACACAATCAGGTCAATTCTTGTGCATGCACAGTTTACTATAATTTACATGCATGTTTCACAGTGAATCTCAGTTTCCATTTCCATATAGGACAGTATTTCTGTTATTAAACTATGACTTTTTATGATTTAGAAAACAAAATAAGTATAACTTACATATACATTGACTTCTATGCAGACACAATTAGAAAAAGAAGAAGAAAAAAGTCTATCCAAGGAAACTGAGTTGTAAAATAATCCTGTTGGTGAAAGTATTCCAGTTTTACTCTGCATTTTAAGAGGACAAATAGATTTTAGTAACTTTTTTTAAAATACAGTTGTCTATCCTGTGGGGAAGTTCTTTTTTTGGTTGTTCCTTTGGTTTTGTTTAAAGGATAAAATAGGAATGGTGAGAGATAACTACTGAACAATAGCTCTACCTATGTGAAATTACTACGTGGTTGTGTTTCTCTCTCTGACATTGATTCATTGATGTGTCACACAGGGACAAAATGCCCCAGCTGAGAGAGACACTGGACTCATTTAAGCCATGTACACTTGAACTCCCTCCTGTGACTCACTGGTGGGCTCTGGAGACACTTTACAGAAGTCTGTTCAGATCCATTGCAAAGCCTGCATAATCACAGATTACAAGAATCAACATTCCCTTTCTGCCCATCAGATGCCACGTCAGGCAAGCCCTGGCAGAGCAGCAGCAGGGGTTCAAGGGAGGGCTGGTGGCATGACCTCCCCACTGCCCTCCTCTGCCAGGGGCAAGGAGCCAGCAGCAAGAGCAGCAGAAGAGTGCACAGCAAATCAGTACAAGACAGCCTGTGACCTCGTTTTCTCTGCCATCCATCAATAGCTGGTTCTTTACAGCTTTTTCTTGACTCAGAAGATAACTAGCTGTGATGTAAAGCACTGCAACAGCCTTCCCAGAGAAGTGGTTGAGCCACTGTCCCTGCAGGTATTTAGAAGATGTGTACACCATGGTGCTCAGGGAATGGTTTAGTGGTGGACTTGGCAGTGTCAGGCTTATGGTTGGACTTGATATTAAAGGTCTTTTCCAGTCTAAATGATTCTGTGATTTGAGGTGTCTTCTGGGACTTGAAAAGGTCTGGAAGAGAAGTCTGCAGTTAGATGCAGGTGCTGCTGCCTCTGTAAGTTCATTATAGGCCAAAGCCACATCAATTTTAATTTTCCTACAATTTTGCTACAGCACTATCATCTCCACTATCTCCAAAAGTCATCCCTTCTCCATTTTTAAAACACAGCTTCCACAGAGGCATTAATGATAACAGACAAACAGAAAAGGAAATATCTATTGATACGTGCCACTAATCACAGACAAAACACAGACATAGTTAAATGCTAGCATTCGAAATTTGCAAATGCAGTCACTAGAAAACTAAGACTAATGAAGTAGGGCTACACTAATTATGAATTCTGAAACAACTTCACTAACAGTTTTGAAACAAAGACATAATGCTTATTTACTTTCCTTTGTAAGGTTGATAATGTTTCATCTTACATCAAAAATGCAAAATTATACAGTTTCCTGTGATGAGGAAGAAAGGGCAAATGAAATTAAATGAATAAATGAGTTTCCCTATTGAAAATCTCACAATTAACTTAGTGGAAATAATCAAGAACATGGTGATTTTTCAAAATATACATACATACATATATATATATATGTACTTATATATATACTGTTGAAACGTAACAAAGGCAGAGACATATGTTGAGATTCTGCATTATACAGAAAGGTTTGGGAGTTGGGTGTGTTTGGAGCTCTTCCCCCCTCTTCCCATGTGTATTCAACCTGTTTACTCAACAAGACAGTTTCCCAGGTGACAAGCATACTAGATACCATTTCCTATGTGAGTGCATATAGTTGTATCATTAATTGTGCATTAATTTCTGAAGTAATAGAGCTTTCTAAGCTACTCATCAGATACGAGTCTATCCGCTTCTCAACTCCTGCGTCACTGCAGTTTCTGACATCAGCCACAAAACCCACGTGGCTCTTGCAAGGGACACAAATAACAATAGCTTTGTTTTGCAATGTTTCCTAATGGGCACATTTACATGAAGTGTAATTTAAGGGTTTTGTTCTTTTTGTCTCTTAATTCAATGCCTTTCACAAAGAGAACGGTTTCCCTGTAAAATACTAACACCAGTTTGGCAACCACTCTAAAGCACTTCATGCGTAACATTGTATAGAACACTTAGAAAAGCCTATTTGTTCTATACAAAACCTTTTTACTGCAGAAAGAAGGGAAATTGGTTAAGCTTTTGTGATTTCTGCCATTAAAATTGCTCCTATCAAAGTCTGCTAAATAAAATATGTCAGTGTTCCAACACAAATGAGTTTTGCTCCAATAATCACAACATATCCCAGGTGGAACATGCTGGAAGTTCTTAGCACCAAAAATTATCCAAACCTTTTGAAGATTACTATTTGCCCTAGGTTTGCCACATAAAAAATTCAGAAAAAAGTTGATATTGACAGGTGTATTTTTCTAAGACTGGAACGAAAGTTTTTGAGAGAAAGAAACTTTTCCTTATTTCAGACAGAAGTAACCTATTTCAATTTTATCAAGAACCTATTTCAATATTATCAAGAAAAAAAGAAAGCCACTGTTTAACAAGTGTTTCCCAGCAATGCCCAGAAGAATTAGAACTTATAAATGAACGCATGGCTTGATTACCACTTCTAAACCATAAATCATTAAAACTTAAATTTAGATCCAGTTTTTAAAATTCAGATGTTAGTTTTGGGATGGGAAAAAAAAATAAAGTTATCTTTTTTATGTGAGCTGAACCATATAAAGTTATTTCAAACCCAGCCTAGTAGGAACAAATTTATGCTATTTAAATACAGTTTAAACCATATAATCTATTATAAGCTGTTGAAGCACTAGTGTATGTTTATGTAAAATTTATTCCAAATTCCTTAACCATCAGACTGTTAGAGAAACTTAATGCCCTACAATGTCTCCAGGAAACATTTACTTATTCCCTCCGAGTAAATAACCACACCTATCCTTATAGAATGCCCTGCACCAGAGCATCCCTTCCTTTCTCAAGGCAAGATTTTTGATTTCAGCCTATTGGAGATCCTTTTCTCCAATCATATGGGCATTTGTGGTGTTTAGTGGCAATTTTTTTTTTTTTTTAATTTTCAAGGCCCTTTAGGAGTTGCAGTGTCTAATTTTCTCTGTAGGCACATCCTGCTGACTGGTAATCAGAAGGACAGGTTTGGCCCTTCTTAACATTAATGATCAGAGCTTTGCTTAAAATACCTCATCACCAGATGATGTTAAGAGGAGACAAGATGTACTTCTCATTTCTTATTTCACACAGAATGTGAAATATATTGTTAATTTTACATGCATAAAAGGCATACCCTCCTATAACAAGTTTACAATCCACCACATGTAACACAAAAAATCCCAGTGCTTAAAATTCCCATATTTTTCAAACAAATTGAAGCATGATTGAAATATTAACAAGAAGATATCAGGTGTGAAAAAGACTGTACAATTGATACAATAGTGAAGAATAAAAGCTCATATTAAAATAAAATTAAAATTGGGATCTCTCATATCAAAATGTTTTTGCATGCATAATTTAATGAAAATCCTATTCAATTTCACTGAATTTTTCAATGCATTCAGTAAATCTAGCATGGAAGGGCCATAAGTCAAAACATTTTACCTGAATGTTTCCAATAAACTTGTCATATAAAGTCAGGAAAAATATGCCTAGAGAACATCACAGAATTGTTTCAGTGCTCAATTTTGAGTCAGGCCAGATCTCCAGATTTATTTATTTTCTCAGAGGGAAAGAAAAAAAAGCAATTCAGCATTTCTTAGAAATCATAAACAAGTGAGTGGCCTTGCACAGTAATAGTAAAAAAGTAGTTAATGTGTTAATCAAGTTGGGTTCCCATGATATTTCTTTAAAGCCACATCTATTGACCATTGCTCTTCCCTAATTATCACTGTTGCAAAATGGGAATTAGAAACAATGCTGCCTTTTTTGAATCACATGCAGTAAAACAAGCACAGTTGTGTGCAATTCAAATAAGCCATCAACAGCTGGATAGAAGAAAATCATTGGAGTTGGACTAAAAGGACAGATGAGGATTTCCTCTGAAGGTTCCTTCCAGGACAAATCTTACTTGAGGGTTAGACTAGATGTTAAAGGAGTTGTTAAAAGTCCCTTTCAACCCAGACTATTTTATGATTATTTAAGAATATAAGTATTTTTCATAGATAATGAAAGGTGAAATAAGCTGACAACAGACACAATGCTGGGAAGCATTATCATAACAGAAGAATGTACCAAAATGAGAGGAAGAGAGGCAGCCTTACAACTGGGAATAATGTGCTAAAATGCAGCTAAACCAGCTGGAAACCACAGAGGAGCCCCAGACACTAATTCATGATGACTTGATTTGAAGGATAGCCCAAATGTGGAGTATCTTACTTCCACAGCCTCCTCAAGACACCTCACAGCACCCAGCAGGCACCAACAGACCCTGACTGACACAGAGCCATGGTCTCTTGGCTTTGTATTCACCTATGGCATATCTTTCCCTCAAAAAACATGAATGCTCCTTATTTGCTTTTAATTACTGACTTTATAGTTCATTTAGGGGGGACACAGAAGTCTTAATTTAGAAAAAATGGCTTAAGTAACCGAAGTTATTTGCCAGCTTATTGACAGACTTGGAGTTAACTATGCAATTTGAAAGATCAATTCTGTTCTCTGTGTAGGGTTTATGATGAAAGGAAGAAGTGAATAGCAATAACAATGACTGGGGTTAAATTACTGTAAATTTTTCAGCTAATTAAAGATAAACAATTAATATATCAAATCAAAGACTGAGTGAATCAACCAATGAATCAATAATAATTTGCTCCTGAATTTTGAAATTATCAAGTCACTGAATTAATACAGAGAATAAATCATGAAGCTGACATAAGGAAAAAAATGTTTTTTTAAAAACCCCAGCAATTCATGCATGGAGATACTGCTGGAAGATGTATTACATTCTTTGCTTCAGAAAACATAAAAGCCAAAAACCCGTCCATCCATCTCCTTCCTGCCCAATAACTAATGCCCTGTCTGCCACTATGGCCTTGACTTAACAGTTGAAAAACTTGAATGTTCATTCTTAATGTAGCTCTTTGACTCGGAGTTCACCCAAAAGGGCAGCTAATTGCAGAGAAATAATGAGATTTAAGTACTTTCCCTTCATTCAAATACTAAAATCTCACTGTGGCTAAAATGAATTTTTCCTCCTGCTTCCTTCAGAGAAATTAGCAGAAGTCTTAAAAAATAGGTAACTACTGAAAAATTAACACCCCAGCACAATTCTTTCATCTTAACTACATGAATTTAGGTAATAGCCAACATAAAATTATAAAAAACCCTCAAACCAATAAAAGAACAGGACAAGTAGATATTTAAGATCAAAGATCCTGCTTGAATAGTGTTTTTCTTCATGGGGATTGTTAGGTACAAATAGCAGGAAGACCTTGAGGCCAAGATGGGAGTGGAGCCAGAAGAGGAAAAGAACACAGGAGATGCATGGTCAAGCATGAGCCTAGGCCAAGAAAGTGAGCAAAGAAAGCACTAGCCTAAAGACTAAGGCAAGAGAGGATCCAGAGGCTGAGATGAAGATTGGCCAACTTTCTACCAGTCTAAATTCTACTGGGAAAGAGCATGGGCCAAAACCCAGACATGATCAATGGAACAGAATTCAGAGATACACTGTCTAAAAAAATTCAGACAGCTTCATAGATGTAGATAGGAAATTTACTGCAATTATTGCTTAGGAATTTGCACTGCAAAATATAACCTCACTCAGACTGCCTTCTAATAATCTATGAAAATTGTCGCTCCCTTAAATCAGACTTGAGAAATGTATTACTAGTGGAGCAGTCCATGGAGATACACACAACTGTGGCCCCACTGTGAGTGCTCTAATACTCACTCAAGCACAATCCAGTTTTTTAAAAGTCTGTAAGGAAAAGTACAGAAGGGCATATGAGCATGAATGTGCCAAAACCCCTTTTTGTTGTACCTTGGAGTCATTGCTTGTAGGCAACTCTTCCCTGATGTGTGAGGCTCAGAGTCCAACCAAAAGAAAGTACAGCTACAAAGCAGGTCACTCAAGGTCCTGAGGGATTATAATGCTTGAAAAACTGCACTTGGGTGCAAGCAGCATCTTGGTATATGTCAGTAATACACCTCCTGTATCATAACTACCCATGGCTATTTCTTAATGGAAACAGAGTTTTATTGAATTCCAGGTAGTGCTGAGGATAGCCCTCATCCTGCTAGTCTCATATTGGACCTTGACATAACTCATTTATGTAGTTTAACAGCCTCTAGCAGGAGATAATCCTACATTTAGTTTTCCCAATTATCAGCAGAAATGATCTTGGAGACAGATTTCTGTGGTGAAAAGAATGTGCTTTTGACAAAGGAGGTGCTGAAGAATGAGTCCACTTTTGGGATAAGAAGTTCTCAGTGGAGTACAGGTAGATCAGCCCTCTGAGTCAGATAAATCTCAGAAACTGCAGGGAACCCATATATTTGCAGATAGAGGATGAACAACAGAAGTCAAATGTTTTCTCCCTGATGATACTACCAAAAAATAGAAAGACTCTTAAAAATGAGATGCAGTGTTATCATTGCCAAGGGATGAAAAATGGCCTCTCAGAGTCCCCTACATCTTGAAAGAGTCCTTAGAAAGAGGAAGGCTGTCAGACAGCAAAAGAACAATATAGATAATACATCCTCAGGCCATGGGATTTGTGAATTCATGGGACTATGTTGAAAAAGCTCTGGCTAGAGGGTTACTCAGAGAAACTGAAGGAGGTCCTGATGCAAAGTCATTTAGCAAATGGCCTCTCAGGGGCTCTCAGGACTTTGAACTTGGCTGATGCCCTCAGGTGTGACACAATCCAGACAAGGAGCTGAAGACTCATGGTCTCTAGTCCTTTTCAGTGAGAGGAAAACTCCAAAATCAGCTTGTGCAGCGTTTTTTTGAGTTTAGTCTCATTTTCCTGAGATGTTCTTTGGTGAAACAGATGCATAACACAGGGGCTATGTTCTGCCACTGTAGATGGAGGTTGGTGTTGTTGACAACATGGACACACAAAGAAAAGATAATCAATGAAACTTTCATGGCCAAGGCAAACCAGTAAGTGATGAAATAGAAACTATATTGACAAGAACAGAAGTGCTACACAGGAAATATTACATCTGTCTTGAGCCACTGCTGACAAAAGGAAATGAGAATCACCACACAGTTTTTGAATGGCAGTCATACACAGAGCATTAGAGAAAGGTATGTTTGAGAAATAACCTAAAATATCACAACAGTGAACAATCCTTCAGTCAGGCATGGTTTGGCATAGGCATTATCCAGAAATTTAATGATAGTAGAAGGTCTACCATGCAGAATTTAAAATGTCACTTTAAATAATTTTAATATCACTAAACTGGATTTTTTTTTTTATTCTGAACATGTACTAGTACATCATATCTTACCTCTGGACATTAACTCCAAAATTAAACCAATTTTTAAATCTAAAAATCTGAAAAAAATCCCCACTTTTTATTATGTTGTCTGCTGTTATAACTGGTCTTCTAGCTTTGGCTTAGTGCCGTGTTAAATTTAGTTTAAATTCAGAATTACTTATGGCAGAAACTTATATTTTTATTATTCTATAAATTCAATGTCAACTTGTAGTGCAGTCTAGTAAGTCATGGTGATTCAATTAAGAAGAAATGGAAATTCTGAGTGAAGTTGTGTAGAAATCTATGACCCATGTTATTAAGTCTCTGCTGACCTGAGTTTTTTCATATTTTACTTCTATTCTAGCTGCAGAGCTTAAAAGAAGAAGTGATGTTTTTCACTCCTATAAGAAAACAGTGTCAGCCAAAATATTAGACTACTCAGTTGAAGTTTGAAATGAGAAATTAAATACACCTTCAATGTGCACTGCTACAGAGATGAATTACTTCTGTTCCTCTCAGGAGTGCAGCATGAAAAAATGACACAAATGTTACCACTCTTGAATAGCCTGTCCAGTAGACAGAGAGGTCTTCTCTTCCTGCCTTCACTTTCTCCCTAAAACATGAGGATGCCAAATATGAATAAGAAGTTTGAATATTTTCTCTGAACAGACCTTATTCTCATTCCATTTTTATATCTTCTAAAAACTATGTATAAAACATTTCAAATACTTCAAATTACTTTCTTCTTTCTACTTTTTTTTTTATTTCAGCTGAAAGATCAAGTTTCTGACAGAGAGTAAAGCATGACTTAGTTCTGTCTGCACTTTAAACCAATCCTTTTTAAGCTAGAGTTCAGCTAGAGTGTGCTCCATCTAACAACTCTGTTCTACCATGCTGATTCCTAAAAGTAACTTGATAGGTTTCAGTGTACATATGAACCAGAAATTCAGAATCAGATGTAATATTTAAATACACTTTTTATGTATTTGAAAGCTTCTATTAATTGCTCCCCTAAGTCTTCTCTTTCTTAGGCTAAAAAATTCTAGTTTTCCACTGTTCTCACAAACATTATGGTAGATGTCTAATCACAAAGAAGTTTAAAAAACCAACAACCCCACCACCAATTCTCTGTCTTCAGAGAGATTATCAAGGGGCCAAAGCCAGGCTTTTCACAGTGATGCCTGAAAAGGAGAGAGGTAACTAGGATAAGTGGAAATAAAAGGCTTTAAGACCGAGTAAGGAGAAAGATTCTCACCATGAGGCCAAACAAATAGCACAACGTGCTGACCAGAGTGGTTATGCAGTCTATGAGCTGGTCATACTTCCAACTGAACTGCCGATGTTCCTCAGTGGTGACCCACCGGACACTGTCCCCGGCTAGCTCGGGAGGAACAGCGCCAGTTAAAAGGGCAGCACTCCACCCTGGGCTGTCACGGGACCCAGGGTTTCGGTCTGCTCCCCGTGGCTTCTTGTCCCCGGGATGGGACCTCCAAAGGCAGAGCGGCGATGGCAAGGAATGAGGGAGAGACTCTCAGCAGGGGCAAAGTTCAGTTTATTGAACCCTCTCAAGGAGAGAGTCCTAACTCTGAGGGAGCCAGCTGCAGAGAGCACTGACAAAGGCAGTACATCATCTTAAATATGGGGGTGTTACAGTGGGTGTTAACAACAAACTCTCCAATTACAGCAAAGGGGTGGAGGTCCCCAACAATAACTGACATAACCAGTAACCAACAACATCAGGGAAGGGAGGGACCCTCTAGACCTCTGCCTATCACTCGATGCTCCCTGTGGAATCATCCAGAAGGGAGGGAAGGGTTGCCGAGTGACAGACAGGATCCAGAGGGAGGGAATACAAAAACTGACGGGGAAGGATCTGGAAAACAGGGAGGAGAAAACAGATTGACATCTCGGGGAAAGCCAAGCACAAATAACTTTGGGGGAGGAAAGGAACAAACTACTTTATAAGCCACAACAGGGGAGGAAAGGAACAAACTACTTTATAAGCCACAACACTGAACATCCTTGGAATTTTTCAAAATTCAACTGGATAAATCACTGAGCAACCTGTTTTGTCCTTTTAGTTGATGCTGCTTTGAGCAGGAGGCAGGACTAGACATTTTAAGATCCTTTCCAACCCGAATTTTCCTACAGTCCTAAATATCACACGCCTACCTTTTGGAGAGTCACTAAAACTCTGGAAAAAACAGGTGTATCCAATGCTATGTTGTGATGTTCACAAGTTTAGCACATACTGCTTTTTTACTTAACTATAACCCAGTATATTTACCACTGATGGATGAAGTTATATTTAAACTGTCAGCCAACTATATGGAATTAAACGGGTTTTCTGAGGTCTTATTTTTGTTCCAGGGAAGGCTAGAAAAACAAAAGCTGAGCAAACAAAAAAAAGCCCCACTCATAAAGAAGCCTTTGGACATCTTATTTGTCCCTTAATCTGCCCTTTATTGCTTGCCAGTTGCATTTTTCTTTACATTTAACAAGCTCACTTGCAAGGGCAAACAAGTATTCTCCTAATGATGTTCTGATGGAAGAAACATAATTGCACATCGTAAAACCTTAGTAGCTACTTTAATTGCTCCACAAATTATCTTTAAGTGCTGTGCATGATTTATAGTAGCAAAACATTCTCCCTTTCAGCAGCTAAATAGAACTGACTGGGAACTTTCAAGAACTTTTTTATTTTTGGTAGAAAAATGTCCACCAGACAAACTTAATTTTCAGGGCAGTTTTAATTAAAAAAATAATTTCTGCTGAGTAAGTTTTCTTAAATTTAGGTAGAATTTTTTATTAGATTGAAATACCAGGTAAATGAGATTTTAATCACCCCAAGAATACCCAAGTTTTGAGAGACAGAGAGAGGAAAAATTTGTAAGCTAAGGCAGACAAAATGATAGAAACAGATTCATGATCTTTATTCAACCAGATTGCAGAAGAGCAAAAAGCTTGAAATTTGCTCTAGGTGAGGGATCTTGCTCGGTTGAAGGTTTGTCTTTTCTGCTGTACCGGAAGGAATTTATGTGAAAGACAAAAAAAATTCAGTAAATAAAGTTTTTGTTTGCTGATGAGCCCTATCTTCAAATAACACTTAGGCAGCTGTGAGACAATAAGCAAACACAAATACTTGCATAATTACAGCAATTTCCACAGTCCTCATCACCTCAGCATTTTATAAATGAAGTAAATGAACTGGCAACTTTGATTCAGAGCTGCATCATTTTTAGACAGAAAATACTGCTGAAAGCAGAACTATGAAAACATCAACATTTTAGAAAGTGAAAATTGTTTCTCTACAACAAAGCTCTACACTAATTAGGCCATAATTTAACCAGTAGGAAATAGAAATCAGTGAGGCGTTAGGAAGGCTTTTGGAAAGAGACAAACTTTGTAACTATTCCATCAGAGGACTACATTCTGCTATAATTGCAGCTCATGTTTTCAAAGAGGTATATATTAGTGGGTTCCAGCTTATTAATGAAAAATGTTTATTTCTATAGAATTAATTGTTGACATGTCTAAACAACTTTGAGCTGAACTTAATGCAATCTGATCTGCTGACTGAAATCCTTAATTATTAGCACTTTATCGAGCCACTTGCAGTTTAAAACCTTTTCATACACAAAGTACTGCAACAATCTTACTGTACACTTAAGTTGGATATAATTATTTTCTGAATGAGACAAATTGACTGTAATGTGAAACACGCCTCCAGAGACTTTAAGCTGGAATTATATACAAATGCTCAAACAAAACAATCCTGAAAGGTAATAAGTAACAGGCAATCTAGAAATCCAAATAAGCTGTGCAAACTTTGTGAGCATAAACTACACGTGAGAACAAAGACTTATGGATAGCAGATCTCTAGCAAGTGCAACACAAAAAAATCAAACTTCGAGACAGTTACTTTTCTTCTGTGCCCCAGACCTGTCTTAGGAGACAATGACTGCAGAAACATCTCAAGTTTCAAACTGGAGGCACCAAAGACAAAATGACAAAAGTATTGCAAGAAGAACTGAGCAACAGCTGCTTATAGGATTTAAACAAAAGATAAAGTAACAATTCAAATCCTAGAAGTTTCAGTTGCTATGGCATATCGATAGCCATTAATATGTTTGCATAATTTATACAAATTTATTACAAAATTGTAGCACATAAAAGAAATTTCTAAAATAAATATACAAGTAAGGTATATATAAAGTATAAGTATATATATGCATATACATTTAAAAACAGAAATAAACCCAGTCTATAATTAAAAAGTGAAATTCCAAGCTAAGATTACAATACAAAAAAGAAAAAAAAGAGAAACTGGAGAGTTGCAGAAATTATATTTCATGCAAAGTAATTACCATCAAAATTTCATAATTCACAGAATCACAGAATCACTAGGTTGGAAGAGACCTCCAAGATCATCGATTGCAACCCAGTCCTAACACCTCAACTAAAAAATGGCACCGAGTGCCACATCCAAAACTCATCCGGGGATGGTGACTCCACCACCTCCTCAGGCAGATCATTCCAGTATTTTATCACCCTTTCTGTAAAAAACTTTTTCCTAATATCCAACCTGTATTTCCCTTGGCACAGCTTGAGACTTTGTCTTCTCATTCTGTCAGTTGCTGCCTGGAGAAAGAGACCAACCCCACCTGGCTACAACCACCNATATCAGCACTTTCAATTCATTCCAGATTCATCTTATGCTTAACTTTTTTTCTTTGAAATCATTTACAAGTCAATTTAGTGTTGCTCACACTTTTTGTCTTTGTAACTTACAGAGTTTCTGTGCTAGAGGAGGATTATCCTTAAAATTTTGGGCAATCTGAAGATTTCAATGTCAAAGTAGTTACTGGGTGTAGCTGGCCTCAATTTTTAGAAATTGAAATTAAATTTTCAAAATCTGCTGACTTCCATATATTAATCTTATAAAGCTAATGGATTTTGAAAAAAATTCTATAAAACCAGATAAAAATAGAAACAGAATGCTTGATAATTCTAATAAAAGTCCAGAATACAATAGTTTAATTACAAGAAATATACACTACTAACTCTAATGCATCTACCTTAATCTCAACACCTGTAAATGAAAACTTGCCCCTCCTGATTTCACGATATCAGCACTGCAGAGGTTAATCTTGAAAGTTCACAGTCAGTGATTTCTGTGAACAGAAATCCACACTAACATAAATTCACAACAATCACAATCACAATTTTATCATAAACCCTAATGAACTTATTAAAGCTGAAGAAATCAACATTTGCACTAAACTACCTTTATTTTTTATTGTTTATTTACCTTCTTAATCTCTTGCACATTACTGAATCCATCTTCACTTGCAGCTTCTTTCTTCCATAATAATTCAGCTGCAGCTATTTCAGGAGACAGCCTTTACTGGAAAACAGGTATCTCCTACTGTAACTTTTTGAACTGTTACAGATTTTATAAAAGTTCCTTTTCTCCATCATATACTTAGAGGCTCTATTCCCACTAAAGCTGTCCTTTTGAAGGTCAAACCAAGATACTCTTCTTTTTCTGAGTGATTTACCCTCCCCTGAGTCTTAATTTCTTTACTGTCAGCTGCTCCCCCTTACAGTTACTATTTCCTTCAGGATGATAAACACCGGAGTTGATAAATGGGTAAGATCAGTGGTGCTATCAAAGATTTAAACAGGTGCTGGAGATGGAATCTGAATATATAACAGATCTTTAGCTTTGATGATCCCGCCCTTTAAGCCTGGCTTGTGCTCCTCTGCCTTGGGGACCTTATGTGGACTGTCATTTAAGTTTCCCCTTGGAAGTTTGCCCATGGCTCAGACATGCTACTACTTGAGTAAACTAAAAACTGACAAAAGCAGCATTAGCAAAAAGTAATGCTAAATGTTGGTGAATGACTGCAGCTATCCTGGAGTGTATTGTGGAGGATGGTGATAATACTGACAGTGTTTGATACTGTCAGAAGTGATCTGCAAGAAGGAGCAGAGATTGTATTAGTGAAACTCTCATAGGCAGGGCATATGGGGAGAACTTGCAAATCACAAATCAACAGGCAAAATTATTCAGAGGAATAAATAAAACACAGAAAAATTCAGTTAACAGAAAAAAAAAAGAGAATTAATGTCTCCAGGAAGAAAATAATCTTATATGTACTAGAGATTTCAGCCTAGGATGACATCTTGTCTCCAGCTGCTGATTTGTGATCTAAGTCTCACATGCGATCTGCTTTGGAAGCACATGCACTAGCTTTACTTTTCACGAATCCTTTTACTCTGACTTCCCTTTGTTCTCCTTCCCGGAAGTTCAGGCCCCATGGAATGATACCCAAGCAATGCTCTGCTCCTCTGCTTCCTCTAGGACTTTTCCTGACACCATCTCCAGAGCTGAGAACTTATGGTGACGTTTCCTTCAGGGTAGGGTGACATTTACAGCAAAGGGCACAAACCCTGCAATGGAATTTGTAAACACACATAAGTACACATAAGGCAAAACAAAATACACCTACACAAATTTCTGGCAACAGTCATGTCTGTGCAAAAACCTTTTTCAATCTCTGCATGACCTCTGAAACCTGAGGACTTTGTCAGTACTGGTGAATTGGAGAGTGTCAGGACAGAGAGGTTAAATCACCTATTGCTGAAATGTCAGACTGAGCAGGGATCACTGATTTTCCACTCTTGGATGAGTGACCTACCTGGATACTGCATAAGAACAACAAATGAATATCCTTACTACTGCCTTCTGGGGCCAACTTTTGAACCAGGAGACCTCAAATGCATTTTTTGAGAAGCCCTACAGGTCATATTGGCTTAAGATAACTCTGATGCAGGGTTTAGTTTATAATTATAAAAGAGTTAAAGGTTTGTGCTCACTAGAAGGCCCCATGGGAGAGGCACAGCTGCAGGCTGGATGGTTGGAAGTTGGTTGAAGGATGAGAGGAGGTTGAGAGCACAGAGAGGGACAGCTGGAAACAGCGCAGGGACAGGAAGGTGATTGGAGGGCAGAGAGCGTGGGCAGCAGCGCTGCAGCTGTGCCAGCCAATGGGTGCCTTCTTCCAGTTAAATTCTGTTGAANGTCTTGCACGTACGCGATGATGTATCAATTTGTTATGCCTTCTGATAGATGTCAGACATAGAGGTGCTATTCAGAAGGTAGAACAGAGAGAGTTTGTTAGCCAAAGTATGCGTGGACCAATCATTAAGCGTTAATGTATAGAGACATGACTTTTAGCCAATCAGCAATTGTTTAGCTGTACTCAGCTTCTGTAATGGTATAAATATTAGTACTTTGCAATAAAGAAAAAAGGATCAGAGATCAGAGATCAAACCTAACCATATTGGTGTCCGTTTGATACTTGGCTCCGTGGACTCGCTTGTAACAGTTAATATTTTAAGTATATAAAGGGTGCCATTTTTATAATAAAGAGATCTCCTTCAAACCTTCTTCAAATGCATAAGGGGGTCAATTTGCTTTGTTCCCGATTGCTACACTCTGATAACTCTGTGTGGTGAGTGATGCAAACAGGACAGGATCTATCACAAGAAGAAAATTAAAAAGAGGAAGGGGGAAAGAGAAAACTCTGAAGTGCAAAAGAGGAAAGTAGAACCCAGGAAACAGTAAGGTTGCAGACACACTTACTTTTTCCTGACTGCATCTGAACTGACTGAAAACGTCACTTCCCAAAATTACCTCTACACTGCAGTTGCCTGGGATCATGACAGCCTACTGAACCGCTCTCATCAAAACCATCTCAGTTGAAATGAAGAGCACATTTGTGCCAGACTGAGCTATCTTAACCAAGCATCTATACCAGTGTGATCAGAGAGTGGTTAGAAGAGTTTAGCCTGAAGAGTTTAACTTCTTCTACTGAAAAAAAAAAAATAAAATCTCCCATGTCTAAATCTTAATGCACAAACCTGTCCAGTAGTGTTAGTGGACTTAAGTGTCTAATGTATCGAGCACAATGTGTGGTGCTTTTGTACAAGCAGCTGCAACAGGCTCAAGGAAGATTGCAATTATACAAAGCAGACCAAGAACAGTCTCAGCTAGAATTACTGCTCTCCAAGCAGAATAATGTTATCAGAAAGTTATTATCAAATCAGCTCAGGATATCAACACAAATAATGCTGCCTGGAAAGACTGAATCATAGGGGAGAACACAGAGAGCTAAATGAAAGCCAGTGAAGAACATAAGAACTAACAGGGACATGGAATATTAAATGCGTGTAGTCCTGTTTATAAACACTTCATAGCATATCATCAAGACAACATGTAAAATGTTCTGATATTTATCAGTCTGGAAATCAGTAAAATATTCTTTTCACTTATAATTTCTCATCTTCCTTTAAAGTGCTGCTGATGTGAATTCAGTCACTGAGCTTGAAAGTAGATCTGATAGTCTGGTTGTGGTAAGCCCTTTTCTTCAAAATATTTTTGAAAATAATCCATCCAGAAGAAATACATAAAGTCTCCATAAAAACTACACAGGCTTCTCCATCAGTGTAATTTATAAGGTTTTTGTCTTTTCTGCTCTCTGGGTCAAGAGTGCTATGGGAACTTGGGATTCATGCTTCTGCTTTTCTATTAATTCCTGCATCACAGGTGTATCCTGAAGTTAAAATTAATAAACCAGGAACAGGAACAAAACACCACACTCTAAGTTACCCTGAGTAAAGAATGTAGAATATAACCTTTAATTACATCTATGTGCCTGTGCCTGCAGCCACCAAAACAGAGGTGAAAGATCTTGCAAAAATAAAATAGTTAAGAAGATCTCGGGATTGTTTCATTTTAAAGGTGGTCACACAATTTCAGAATTTCTTCCTTCTCATTAACTGCCAAACAGGTACACTTAGCTCTCACTGTATGGGCTGCCTAACCAAGGCTGAAGGCATGAGGAAAAGTATTAACAATAAGGGTAGATGTGGTATTGGTGTGCAGTCTAAACACAGAACATAACAAAGCCTTTCAGCCATCCCTTGTTAAAAATGAAACCTCTTAGTTTATTTCAAAATAGCCATAAGGGAACTTTGTGTGGAACAGGATCATTAACTTAGCAGTGAAATGATTTGAGTACAACCTACCTCTAGTACCTTTTTCAACTTTACTAAAATCTAATGAGTGGCAAAAACAGAAAGTGTCAAAAATAATTCCAGTGAGATACATGACTAGCACATATTTCTTTAACTTATTTGTTTCACTTACTGCCTTAAGTAGTTTTAATACTACAGCATAAACAATGTAAAGTAGATTTTCTTCCTCATTTGGAACAAAAAGTAGAAATGCCAAACAGAACCCTAAAGTTTTAGTCTGTTTACTTCTTAGAGTTTGAGATGTCAATTTTGGTTTATATAATCATTAGGAAGAAAAAAGTGGAGTTGAGTATGCTGCTCAAGAGTATACATTAACGTCACACACTGGTGTTTGCAACCATACCTTACTGCAACAAGGAATTTGTAGCAGTATCCATGTGGAACAGGCTTCCCTTATGCTTCTATTAGCTTCTAATATATGAGTAGACTTTTGACAGCTCAAATAGTACAATCTATTTTCTGAATAGTAGAACAAATTGCTGCACTAAAAAGCTACCAAAAAATCTATTACATTCTAATGGTGGTGGCCTAACATATAGTGTTGCATAGTTTCTTATAAATTCTCTCTACCCAGGGAGCATTTTATATAAAAACAAAAAGAGAAAAACAAAGTCTCCTTTGAAATAGTTGGCTTGTTTGCCTTAAAAAGTGATAACTAACGGGGAAAATTAATATTGAATGGGACATTAGCAATCTACATTCCCTAGTTATGAGGTGTTCTTTTTTCTTTTATTTTTTTTTTTTTTGAGAAAACACATATGAAAAACCTGCAACTGACTCTTTATTTAGGAAGCAGACTATGCTTAGTTTTATAAAGAAAACCTGTCGTGAATTACCCTCTAAGTGTCCAGGTGCCTGCCCTAGTGATCGAAAAAATGTAGTAAACTACAAGATTAATTCCACATTCTTTCTTTTTCTGAGTCAAGATGTATTTCCTAATCTCTGAATAAAAAGACAAAGCTCAGAATACACAATGCCCAAGAGTTACAACTTTCTAGAGGAAGACGGAATGAAGAGCTGTAAAGGTCAGAAATGACCTGGTGTCTTCATCAGATGAAAAAAGGTGTAGTTTAAAAGTGTGTTCATAGCCTTCTGTGGTTGTAAACCCTCCTTGTTAATTCTTTATGTCAAAAAGATAATAAAAAATTAGGCTGACACAATTTTTTCTCACATTCAGCAGAAACACAAAGCAAATGCTTCACTAAAGCAATGGAGCTCATTTATGTTACAAGAAAGAAGATTAGGCTCTGTACTTGCCTTGAAATAGTACCTTTGCTTTCAATGTTTTATCTTCTTTCAGAATATAGTAGTCATTTACAGGACTTCATATTTCTGTTGTTTTCTCCAGAGATTTTATTTCATAATATTCCTCTGACTGTACAAACTCAGCTGAATACATCAGAGAGCACACTTATGAAGTTCGTAAGTGTCATCATGCTGAGGTCAGGGGAGGTCAGCTACTCTGGAGGACAGAAATGAATTTCAGCTTCCACAAGCTGGAAAGAAAGTCTTCAAAGAATATAACTAAATTCAGTAATTATAACTGAAAAAAAAAATCCCTATGCTTTGATAGAAGAAAACCAGAAACAGCAGCTAACAGAAGAAAGCAAGAGATTGGCGAGACGTCTTGGAGGAGTAACCAGCACCCCTGCTAAAATCTGTAGTGTACAGTTTCTCCTGTATGTGCCAGAGAACTTGTTAATGAATGCATGTGTGCTGCTTTTAAAACTGCATGTACTGAAGAGCTGAATTCTGTAAGGTGCCAGAATTGGCGTAAGTCACATGAATCTCTGGCATTTATGGGAATAGGCAAAGAAAAAAGACTTCTCTTTTAAATAACCCCAAACAAAGACGTTGTCTTGGAAATATTTCTATTCACTGGGGGATGACACTGGTTTGCAGAGAATGTTTCCTTAAGTATAATTTGAAAGATTGTCTCAAACATGACCTCAAGCCTTGTAAGCATGTGATACGCAAACAGTGCTCTTCTCGAGGATGAGCTTCTCTTTAGTATAACTATTTTAAGAGTGGGTATAACCCATAAGAATTCAAGATGAATTTGAAATCAGCAAGTTTAGAAGAAACCATACTAAAAGAAAGGCTTAATTAAAGCAAGGCTGTAAGCTAACATTGTTTGTTCAATTAAAGAAGCAGGTGCAGACTAAGTGAATTTACTTATAAGCAAAACAGGAGAAACTAAAAGATAAAGCAGGTGAAACAATTTACATAAGGAGGAGCTGATTTAATAAAGGCCTAAGTGAAGCACACCATCTGGATGAAGTTGCAGAATTGTCACAAATCAAGGCAATTAAGAACTGCAGAACAGAAAAAAAACCCCTTACTGGCATGTGACAGACAAAAAATGCACAATCCAGGAAAACTAGAAGTATATAGCTATAGAAGCAAAAAATCAATAAAACTTTGAGTTTTAAAGGGAAACATACATACATGGACAGCCGCTCAGGGAATGGAAACAAACAAACATCTTTTGCTTTTCCTGTATTTGTGCTTAGCATTATGAATAATTAAAAAATACTTTAAAACTCGCCCTTAATTTCATTATTAAACTGAAACAGAGTAAGATGCTAACGTTAATGTAGTCCTCTGATTTTACCTGACTGCAGCTTTTAACTACTTCTCTCTCAAGCTGATCACTGAGACTTGCACTTCAGGAAGGAGCAGTGCAAAGTGTCCAGCCTGGGAAGGAAGTCTCCTTTGCAGGAGTCTCCTGCAGTGGCCGTGGCAGTGATGAACACCAAGGGCATCCTGGGCTGTGCCAGCAGGGGCACAGTTTAAAGGAAAGGATTGCCTCCCTCTAATCAGCACCTGTTAATCTGCAGCTGTACTACTGCCCATTTTGGACCCCAGTAAACAGATGCTGATAAACTGAAGCATGTTCAGCACAGGGCTACCGAAACTGGGGCTCGAGCATCTGTGCCATCAGGGGGTTAAGGGAGCTGGGCCTGATCAGCCTGGGAAAGAGATGGTTGCAGGTGGACCTAACAGCAGCCTCCAGTGCCTATGGGAAAGATATCAAGGGGACAGATCCAGGCTCTGGATCATAAATGAAGTACCTGTATACCGGTTCAGACTGTGTACAAGGAAACATTTTTTCACCATGAAGACAGTCAAGCAAAAGTGCAGATCCAGGCTCCATCCTGGAGAGTTTTCAATACCTGACTAAACACTGAAATAGCAACAGACAACATTGATTCAACCAACATCGATTTGATCCTACAGCTAATGCTGATTGAAGCAGGAAGTTGGACTAGAGACCTTGAGTCTCCTCCAACCCAAATTTTCCTATGATCCTGTGAACATCAACTAATGTTGCACCACAGTAAACTACAAGCTGTATCAGACAGTAATGCAGATAACCGACTGAAACATAAATATTATTACAGGATTAAAATAAGGTACAACTTCATTTTCACTGTTACCAACTTATATAAGAATAACTTCTAAAATCAATAAACAGATTACAAAAAGATTTCAGACTAAGTTTACAAAAAGATTCTGAGACAGTCCACTTCAAAGTCCTATCCACTGCTGCGATTTAGGAGGCATGCAAGACTCTTCAGGGAATAGAACAGTCAATGGAGCAGCACTAGAATAGAAATTTATTTTCTTTGTTTCATAATTTTTCTATTTTCATAAAACCAGACACTCTACCACAAAATTCTTTTTAAAACAGAGAGACAGCATGTCAGTCACCCAGAAAGCTACAAATGTGGCAGAACAACAAATTATAAAATCATAAACTGCTAATAGGCTACTAATAAATAAGCATTGCTAATTCAACTATATAAATATACAGTTTAACTCTGTGTGCTTATATATATACATTTGCTTTTATAAGGCTGAACAATTTGCATTTGCAGAACAGCATTTTGCCAACATCTGAAGTACATGTATTTACAAAAAAAGAGATGTGCAAGACAAAAGAAATATCCTTGAAATGTTATTTCAATTTTAAAAAATTTTAAAACTGTAAGGGTAGACCATGTAAAACACTCCAGAGAACAATGACAGGTCAGACCAAATTATTTTCAGTGTTTCCTATTTAAGTCTATGAGAGGTTATGCTCAGCACATCAGACCTTGAGATTGTTCTTTTGAGACATCCAATAGTCTATACTCAGCAAAGAGCACTTTCTCTGGATTTGGTATTCTTCTCTGGAGGCCAGACAGGTAAAACTTGGACGTGGTCATGCCTACTTAGAAGTACTTGAAGACTTAGTATAAACCTGCAGGTAGGTTTCTTGTAACCTGGTTGCAAATCCTCCAGGGACTATCTCAGCCATCCTGGTAATTTCAAAACTAAAGACAATGGTGTTTACTCAAATTACATCTAATAGTCATTGCATAAGAACAGAAATGGTCTGAAGGGCAGGGATTTAAACCTAGGATTTCCTACTCTAAAATGAATAAGGTATCACAAATGTGGGGTTTAGTTTTCAGATTAAGACACCTAAAGGCATGTTTGTGGTGGTGAGTTACATACCCAAGCTCATGCTATCACCGCTGTTCGCTTGTCTAAGCAGACACATTTAAGTGACAGGACCACTAAAGATGCTTCAGGGTATCAGAGGCATCTACATGAAGAGAGAAAATGTGACACAAGACTTGGAGAAGATCTGCAGTCCTTTGGGGTAGCAGCTAGATACCCAGACCAAAACACTTGGTTCCTTTGCAAGTGTTTCATAGATTAGATGTCTCAACCACATGGAGACATCTAAATGTACAAATCTACCTTTGTGCATTTTCATCTTGTGCCAAGTCCCCTCTTAGTGAAAAATCTCCGAGAAGCAAGAGACAACATTCTAGTAAGTATTCTGATTGCAGGGGTTACTGCCCCCACCAAAGCTGAGGTGTTCATTCATGTGGTTCATTGCCCTATTTAATTCTGCACTAAGCAGATAAGGAGAGCCCAGCTGACCAGTTAACAGCACTTTTGCAGAGGAGAATGTGTGCCTGGATTGCTGCAATGGCATTGCAAGGGGAACTCTCACTCTGCCTCAACACTGTCAAAACTGTGCAACTGTTCCAAATCCCTGTCAGAGCGGAACTGCCATGTAGCTGTGCCAACTCGATACAAAACCTTGTCTTTCTGAAAAAAAATATTTAAAAAATCATGTCTCAAGTGAGCAGTTCAAAATTCACCAAGGATGAATATATTTCCCAAAATATCCATTGCTTTTCCAGTGGCCTAGGGAGCTTACTGGAGAGAAAGTACTACGATCTGCAAAGAAGAAAATATGTGTCCATTTTGTCTGCGTTGCTTTACTAACAACAAAAATCCTTTTTGCCAATTGATGAACAAACACGGTGTGCAATCTAGGGTTGAAACTTTTCTTTTGAACAACAGGCTTGAAACAATACACATTTTGCCATAATGTAGATGCAAGGATCCTTCTGCATGTTGCGTCTTTTGCTTACACACTACATTTGAATGAAGCTTTTTTGAAAAAATTAAAATGAAAATTATTATTTCAATTAGATAACTGTTCATTTTGTTTAATCCTTTCTGTTTTTGCAATCATGCTTTCAGTGTTGTGGAGGGAGAAGAAAGAACTGATCCTCCACCAGCATGAAACAAACAAACGAACAAACACATAAACAAACAAGTAAAGCAGTAACAAAAAGGGCACAGTAGTTCCTGAGTGGCTACCAAACTTACACACTGATTTATTTTCTTTAGTTTGGCTGAACATATCTGATTTTCTCATGTGACTAGTCAGGAATGCTTGTTTTGCAAATCAAACATTTCTGTTGGAAGAAAGTTAGCCAGAAGAAAGCATTAAACAAATGTTACCATTCAACATGTCAAATGTTACCATTTGACATATCAAATGTTACTATTGAGGAAATATTATAATATGTAAAGAAACAGAACAGGGGTCAGTGTCTTAACTAAGAAACACTCTCTGGGGAGTCAACTCACCAGCAAAGCAAACCGCTTTCTAAATATCAACGTATTTTACATATATATAAAGCAAAGGTTTATTAAAAAAATAAATGTATTTGAATTAACAAGATAGTGGTGTTTCAGAGAATTTTCCTGACACAAAAATTGATCTGAATAGTTCAAGGGGAAGGACAAGGACTAATGACCAAAATGTTTTGCATTTATAGTGAATATACATTTCTAGGTGACATAATAAAATGAAAATGTTGTTTATCTAACAGAAAAAGGAGCAATTGATCATAATAGTTATCCCTTAGATTTATCTAAGACTATGGTTCAGTTAAGATATTGTTGCGCTCACAGTTTAAAGACCTTTTAAGATAATTTCTGTTAAAAGCTGTTACTTTAGTTATTACTATGAATATAATACCACCATGCAGAAAAAAAAAAGGAAATATTATAATATGTAAATATACCAAAGAGGATGTTATCATTATTCATTAATTTTGAACAGAAAGGTTTAAAGTAACTATTAAATGAGTTACACTTCAGATCAGATCTCTGAAATCATTACTCAACTCAGAGTGAATTAGGCCTACTGTACCTAAACTTGTGCATATACAAGTAAAGCCAAGCAGTACACAATGAATGTAAGAAAGTTGTGAAACTGAGCATTAGATTTTATTTTGCTCAAGTAATGACTCATTTAATTATCAGTAATGAAGACCGCTCTGTAAGAATTGTACTGAAAAATTACCAAGTTTAAAATAAACATTCCTATTTCAGCCAACCAGACACTGTCTCTAAATCACAGAGAAGTTATACTCTTAAAGGACAGACATTGTTCTCCCAACTTGGAAGCTCTACACATGTATTATGACTGTACTTTAAAATTCATAGTGTTTATTTTAAACAGCACTTGAAACAACTTTCTTTGTTCCATTTTCACTGTGTGCATAAACACCAACACATTGTTTTCTATTATAAGAAACAGCATTTATTGAAAATGGCACCTGGATTATTACATTTTTTCTATATTCAGAATTGGAAATAAATTGCATTATCTCTGAAACTGCTGTATAGAACAGCAGTTTAAAGTAAATGCTTTCCAATCAGGATAATATCCCTGTCAGGTTCGAATATTTTCCAATGTAATCCCACAACAAATGCATGGTTAAAAAGTAGGCTGCTTGTTTTAATCAATTTGCATTTGACCTGAGTTCAAAAGAACACTCACTCTCCACAAATATAAAGAAAACAAAGGGAATTCATCTGAGAGATGAAGAATAATTTGATCAAGGTTCTTCAGAAATTTGATTTTTTCTTCTTCTCCATAGTCTGAACTTGAAATGTTACTTTCTTCTGTCTCATTTTGCAGAAGTTGTTCCAGAATCATGCACAAAAGAAAAATATTCTCATACTGGGGGATGTCATACACAGACTGGACCTGGGAATAAAGAAAAATCAGTACATAAGTAGAGTATGAAAACATTTCTGCAGCCTAACTTCTCAGATGACAGTTTAAGGAATAGTGTTAAAATCTGCAGTATTATTTATATAATCAGGACACCTATACACTCAGTATGACTACTTCTAAAAAATATTTTCCTTTTTGTGGTAACAGTCAAACAACTAACACTGCATCACACCACCAAGTGTGATGGAAAGTCAACATAACCTCCTCTTCATGAGAGGGTTTGCTTTACCTAATTATGCACAGGCTGTGACATACCATGGTGATGTACAGAAAAACAACTACAATAACAGCTTTGTTTGTTTTGGGCATATAATTAGAATTGGTGGATTTCTGTTTCCTGAGAAATAAAATAACAAGCGAAAAAGAATTTTTTACACCTAAATATAGACATTCATCTATTCAAGTGACACCTCCAGAAAGCAAATTAAAAGCCCAAATTCTCAATCTCAATAGAAAAGGCATAAGCCAGTTCTGAGCCACTTAAAGTGGAGTATTCAGCTTGCTAAATAAGCTGGAACAAGGACAGTGACCAAACTA
>WAAE01022537.1:0-10563 GCA_013400495.1 Nicator chloris
TTGGGGGGGTTCTTGTCAGATATATAGCCTTGCTGAGAATCCCTGTCTTGGTTTGAAAGACAGGTGTCTGCTAAGGAAGGCACAAGCCTTCTTTGGAATGGAAAATGTAAACCCCTTTTTTTTGAATTATTATAATTTTGAAATTAAGGGGCTCTCAGGCAAAGATCTGTGAATAGGAGTAACAGTTCTTTACTGGTATGTATAATAAAGCAAATAAATAATAACAAGGCTGTGAGGCAGGATCGTTAGGCTCTGGGGCAGTGTCAGACTCTGTGACAGCATCCCTATCCTCTGGGGTCGGTGTCAGGGTGGTTATCTAAGTTAATTTCTCTTTATTTCTGAATGCTAAATAGAATAGGCTTATCAGCAACAGCAGCCACTGTATGCTATAATTAGCATTTAGAGAAGATTTGAACCCTTCGAAAACTGGTGGGGTAGGCCCAAAAAAATAGGTGAAGGACTGGGAGAAAATTTCCCCTGCTGTCATTTCCTCACATAGATACCATTATTAAAGTAACCTCAAAAAACACATAGTTAGTGTGTAATAGCTCTGAATCTGTGTGCCCGCCTTCCAGAGGAAGTTAAAAATCCATCAATTCCTCACCTTATTAACTCATAAAGCAAACTGGATAACAGCCACAGTACCCTTAGTTATAGGGCCCATGTTTAGATAAGGGGCTGCAAATGGGAGAAATACAGCTGTGGCCACGTGCCACCTGAACCAAGGTAAGCTAGACCACATGGTGCCACCTAATGAAGTTTCTATATCCAGCACACAAAAAATTAGGTTACTCGAGAACTGTTATTCCTTTTTTCATCTTTTTTCTCTCGATGCCCTCGAACTCCACATTGGGCACCAAAATCTGTCTTGGTTTGAAAGACAGGTGTCTGCTAAGGAAGGCATGAGCCTCCCTTGGAATGGAAAACGGAAACCCCTTTTTTTTGAATTATTGTAATTTTGAAATTAAGGGGCTCTCAGGCAAAGATATGAGAATAGGAATAACAGTTCTTTACTGGTATGTATAATAAAGCAAACAAATAATAACAACTATGACATTAATAGCAAATAGAACCAGGAACTTAGTGATAGTTTTTTTTGGCCACAGGGACTTTTTTTTGGTGTAGTTACGGTCAAAGCTGTCAGGGGCACTGGTGGCTCCCAGTGGGCAGGGTAGGTGCGATGATTCCCCTGCGGCTGCAGGGGGCGCTGTGGCGCAAGCTTGGGGAGTATGTGGTAATGGCGGCTTGGCTGAGATGGGAAGGGGTGAAAGAGGTTTTGCTTTACAAACCCCTGGGTCAGTTGATCCCGGTGTCCCAGCAGGACTGTTGGAAACAGCAAGCTGGGCTGGCAGGAATGAGCAAAAATCCTGGGGGTGGTAGATGAGTTGTATCAGAAGCTCTGGAGCTGTGACTGGAACTGCGGGACGTCTGGGCAGGCAGGCAGGGGATACGGGGCTACAGTGCAGTGCCGAAGCCTGGAGCAGTGCCAAAGGAGCAGTGGGGGTGGAACAGTGGCAGACTGGCTCTCAGCAGGGCAGAGAGGGGCAAGATCAAGATCTCATGGCACCTGAGCAGATGGTGATAGGTCCCTCATTTAGTGAGGTAGGTGTTAATAAGGTTTCAGTTTAGTGGCTGCCCTTACAAGCAAAGGCTTACCTCACGGCAGAAGAAAGCAGGACTGAGCTGGGCTCCGGCGGCAGTAGCGATTGCCTTTCCCCAAGCAGAAGCTCTGACCGACCTCTTCTGAAGCCAAGCGAGAGAGAGACTAGCAGCTGCCTCTGCCTCTTTATTTGCCCAATTTTTACTGTATTTCTGCCGCTCAGATAGAAACCTCTAGATAAGAGCAGTGTGTCACTATGGAGTCAGAGACAGGGACACAACATTAGCACTTTGAGATCATGCAATAACAGCTCTGTTTATTCTCTGGCAACTCCTTTTAAAGGGCTTTCAAATTTCCCATACTTACAGACATGATTGGTCAAGGGTCTTAACTCCGCCTAGCTCACTGGCCAATGATATGGACGTATCCGTGCTTCAGAGGGGTTGGCTGAAGTCCTCTCTCTGGATTTGAATCCAACCTATCATTATCGTGTCCAGGGACTTGTTTACTTCGAGCTTGGCTGGTCGAGCTGGTATCTGTTAAGCCAAATCATCTGTGCAGATATAGTTCATTTATATCTGTTACAGAAGTGCAACCAGATACTCTCCATCCCTGAGCTTGGCCACTTCTTTGTTTTCTTAAGTACTCAGTAGTTAGTGTTTCCTAGCAACTTATGGGAAAAAAATCTATAAGTAAAAAGGAACAAAAGGAAAGAAACTTAACCCCCAACATCCGCATACAACCAAGATGGAGAGACAACACAAGTCCCAATGAAATATTACATGGCAGGCCATATCAGGTTCCACATATCCTGGGAGAAATTCATATGAAGGGTAGGAATGATTTATGGAAGTACTTAATGGTTTTAAGTTCCACTTTACAGAAGCTCCACAGATTCATTATGTTATCGAGACCAGTAGGACTGGACACCTGCTCATCTGTTCCAGCTTGGAGACTGGGTGTATATCAAGTGCTGGGACAGTGACCCCTTGCAAGCTAAGTGGAAAGGACCATTCCAAGTTTTGTTGACCATACTTACTGCAGTCAAGGTTGCTGGCAAGGGACTGTGGATCCACTACTGCAGAGTTAAGAAGGCTTCTGCTCCTGAAACCATTGGGAAGACAGAGACTGATACAAATCAGGATGATGTGGTTTAAACTGTTCTTTGTGTCTGCTGTCTGCCCAATTGATAACCACGACTCAGGGTTGGCCCCATGATTTGCATGGGACCTTAGTCCAAAATATATCCAAAGCTCTTAATAAGAAAAATTGCTGGATTTGTACCCAAGTGCCACCTCTAGATGGGAGTAGTAACTGGCCACTGATTTGCATTATGATGGAAGTGAACCATATCAAAAGGTGGAAACAAACTGATAATACCCTTCTGCCTCTTATACCTCTGAGCGGCCTAATAGATCAAGAGAATTATACAGTTCCTGGTGTACTCATAAATGCTACAAGAAGTGCCATTCTTCCTTCATACTGCCATAAGATCAGCTTCAGGGAAAGAATAAGCCCAAGAACTGTGAGGAAGATAGAACTGACATCATGGAGGCTAGTTCTACCACTTGGGACAGGGTGGTATTGGATATGTGATGATAAGGCCTGGGAAGTCCTGCCCATAGATAGAGATCAGGCTTGTCTCTTTGGGGCTGTAATTCCAAATACAACAATATTTGATCGTATTGAAAATCCAAATGGGAGGAGCAAAAGATCTATTGAGCCCCTTGTTGCACATCCCACACTTTCCCATAGTATAGTCAGAGCTCTCCTTCCCTCTTTGAGAGTAGTTGAGCTGGAGAGGGCAATTGTAAACATCTCAGCCGTTATTGAACATATAGAACAGCATACTGCACATGCAGTTTTGGCCTTACAGGAGGAAGTCTATGGTCTGTCTCATATGGTTATGCAGAACAGAATAGCTCTCAATTTCCTGTTTGCCTCACATGGAGATGTATGTGCTACCATTAATACCACTTGTTCTAATGTGGACCAGAGTGGAAGAATTAGGAAGCATTTAACTGAAATTTGAAGAGGGACTCAAATGTTACATGAAGTAGCTTCCAGGAATAACACCTTGAACTTCAACCCTATCTTCCATACCTTCACCTCATGGTTACCAAACTGGGCCTGGATAAAAGAAGCATTCATAATAGGTATAATTTTAGTTGGCATCAGTGCGATAGCTAGGGGAATAGCCTGTTGTGTTGTCTCGGTTTGAAAGACAGGTATCTGCCAGAGCCACCCTTGGAACAGAGAATGTAAACCCCCTCCCTACCTCCAAATTACTATAATTTTGAAGTCAAAGGGGCTTTTCAGGCAAAGGTATAGGAATACTACAAAATACAAAGGCAATAGTATAAGGAAAAAAAAAGCAAACAACAAAATAATGCTAGGAACACTGACAGAGTCAGAATACGAACTGACACCCTGTTGGCCAGGGTGTTGGAAGCAGTCCAAAATAAGTCCTCCTGCAGTAACAGTTGTGGCTCCATTTGGAGCAGAAGATTATCCTGTAGAAGGGTCCAGTGGTGGCAGGATGGGTCTGGTCTTCCTCTGGGAGTCCCGGAGGAAAAAAAACAGTACCAGTGTGTTCTGAACATGGTATATTTATGCAGGTCGAAATGCTTGGCATCCCCACACTGGGTGGAGCATCTCACAATGGGATGATCCAATTCTACCAATGGTGCAGTGAGTCTTAATGGGCCATTCACAGACGATATCTCCCCGGAGGCGAAGTGGTGGAAGAGATAAGGCAACCCTGCCTCTCCTGCTTGTTATTAGTTGGCCCATTAACAAAGAAACACCCACCCCTTCCCCCAAGAGATAGAGGAAAACAAAACATATCTTCAACAGATGAAATAGAACACATTTTTGGTTACATATTTGTCATGGTTTGAAACTGTTTGCTAAGCATTTATCTACTAATTGTCTTAGTTTAAACTATTTTCTCATCTGTGAGAACATGACTAGGCAGAAACAAAGGCAAAACAATCTTAATTATTAGTTACATAGAGAGTTTTATTCACACACACTCAAGAAAAATAAGGAAAAAACCATGAAAATGTTAGAAAGCACTTTCCCTCTTTCCCTACAATCTAAACTCAATTCTTAAACACTCATGTCAAATGTCCTAAACCCTTACAGCCTGCCCGCAAAATGCTGCAAGGGTCTATCTCTCAGTCTCTTGGGATACTATTTAAAATGCTTATCTAGCATTTAGTGAAGATTCACTCAGTTCACACTGTAACTAGATATAGCACTCCCAAAACTACTAAGAAATAGTTTATTTTCCATGAAGCCTTCTTTCTTCTTCTGCCTCTCAGTCTTCAGCCGTATCTCTCCGATGGAGGGGAAAGGGTTAACATCTTGTCTCAGTTCTCGCAGCAAACTAATGATGTCACACGCTGCAAATTGGAGACTGGGGGCAAAAAACCCGAAGTCCCGCTCCACCCTGCTGGCAGGGGCACCCCCCCAAAACTGGGACCCCTCCAGGCGACCTCCCGCCAGGCCGGGCCCCCCCCATCAGGGGCACCCCCGGAGCCGCCCGGCTATTCCAGGCGACCTCCCACTGGGCCAGCCTCCCCCCCCACATCGAGGGAGGGCCACCTGGAGCCGCCCGGCTCGCCTGCTGCCACACCCATTTGGAGGGGAGCAGCTCCCGCCGCAGCTGAGCCACCACCTCCCTTCCCCCCCTCTCCTCTGCCGGCAGCAGGGAGGGGGAAAAAAGGAAGGGCCCTCTGCCGTCCCGGCTAGCCCCGCCATGCTCTCCAAGGGAGAGAGGCCGTGAGGGCCCAGCCTGCCGCGGGCCAATGCCACGGCCCACGGCAGGGCCCCCATGTTACCTTGTGGGCGGCCGAGAGGAAAAAAGGACAGAACTTCTTGAAGACTCCCTTTTTATCGCCTGGTTTGTTCACACAGACGTATTAAGAACTTCCTGGGGAAACACTTCCCAGTCAACGTCAAACCACCACAATATTGCAACCCAAGACGTGTAAACCGGTACTGGGGTTAAATATGAGAGACTAGACAAGGTAAAGTCTTGTTAGTCTCTAAAAAATGGGGGAATGATGCTGTTTTGGTTTTTACCCTTTTTTTTTTCTTTTATATAGTCTCTGTATCCTTTACACATATACTTGTAGCTTTGTAGCTTCATATTGTAGCTTAGTTTCAACATTTTCCTAGGCAGAAAGACAAAACAAATTCCAGGATCCCTATGCTCTCTTGGTTCTCCTTAGAAACCAAGGCTGAAACCAGCTTTCCATGACATACTTTTGTAAACAGGGCTGGGATCTCATCCTAAGGGGGGAGAATCTAGAAGGTACTAAAACTGGGGGAATGATTTCACCAGGCAGGTCTTTAACTGGGGGATTCTTGTCAGATATGCTAATTTGCAGAATCTATAAAAATTGTACATGAGTTACGTGGGGGTGTGTGCATCTTTGGCCTTTTCTACCTGAGAAATTTGTGCACCTGACAATCCTCATATAAAGGTACCCTTTTATCACCCTGTGTCTGACTCATGTTTTTAGGGCCAGAGGAAAAGACATCATGGCAAACCCAGGGCAGGTGCTCTTTTCACTTCTTCCTTCAGCTTTCAAAAGGTTTTCTTACCTTCAGATGCCCATTCAAGGTCTCTGGGATTGTTCTTCAACAGTTTGTATAGTGGTTTTACCAGCAGTCTGTAGTTAACAATCCAGAGTCTGCACCATCCAGTCATTCCTAGAAAGGTTCTCAATTCTTTGGTATTAGTAGGGAGTGGAGTTTGATGTATAACCTCTTTGTCGTCTCTGCCCTTGGGATATCTTGTATCCTAGGTAAGTCACCTCCTGTTTGATAATTTGAGCTTTATTTCTGGATACTTTGTATCCACTTAGTCCCGGGTAATTTAATAGGCTTATGGTCCATTCTATACAGTCCTCTTTGGTTTCAGTGGCTATAAGGAGATCATCCACATACTGTAACAAAATTCCATTTGGAGAGGAACTTACCCAGCTTTTAAGATCTTTAGTCAATTGGTTTCCAAATATGGTCAGATGATTCTTGAATCCTTATGGTAATACAGTCCAAGTAAGTTGAGTTCTCCTTCCAGTTTCTGGATTTCCCCATTCGAAGGCAAACAGTTTTTGGCAGCCAGGATTCAGAGGTACACAGAAGAAAGCATCTTTGAGATCTAAAATGGTAAACCACATGTTCTCATCTTTCAATTTGGTTAGTAAGGTATATGGATTTGCAACCACTAGGTGGAGATATGTAGATTTGACTGCTGTTCGACCTTAACATCTGCATGAAAGAGCGCATACCAAAGGACCATGACCAGCCATAAATACTGTGCTGGTTTAGGGCAAATTTTGGGGAGAAAACCTCCAAAGGGGCCCTCCCCCCAGAAAGCAAACCTACGTGGTCCCTCCCCCAACCAGTTCGGGAAAGATTTTCACAGAGAGGAGTAGAAAAAACCTGTTTATTTAACAGGGTACTCCCAGCACAATAAATCAAACAATGCCAGATGACAAATTCAGACAGATAGAACGTCTTTTCCTCATGGTGCCCCTTCGGTGATGGAAGAGTCCTGGGGTCCGGGGGGGGTGCCAGCGGCGCAGAGGGTCGGGTGTTACTCTCTGGGTCTCTCCTCAGTCCAAGGCAGATGTAACAGTCCAAGAGTAGGAGAGAGACATTTTGGAGATTGCCTTTCCTTTACTAGCTAACTAACTAAGCAAAGGTCGGTCTGTCTCCCAAGGGCAGACAAAAAAAAATTCAGAGATAACAGGGTTTTCAAAACAAACTTCCTTTTCCCTGCTTTCCAGAATCCTTAAAGGGACAAGACACAATATCCAACGCAAACAGCAGACGATTTGGGGATACAGGGCATCTTAAGAGTCACCCCAAGACAAATACTCATGTGAAAATGATTTAATTAGCAAATCCGAACATGGAGCTGTGAGGGATGTGTGAGTGTTTTCGATAAGGGCAAGAAACATCCTGCTCTACTATTTGTTTGCATGTTGGTTTGTCTCCTGCTCCACTGGATTATAAACCAAAAAAACATATAAGAAGCTCAAGCGTGCTTAATAAAGCAATTCTGTTGCACCATAATGGGGTCCGTGCTTCACTTGTGCAATGGTTTGAACTAGGATATTACATCTGATGAACCCTCCCACTGGCTATGTCTTAAAAAAAGATATAGCAGGAAGTTCTTCCCTTTTTCGCCTTCCTGTGGTCAGGGAGGTAACACCTGGGCTCCCTGCGGCTGGGGCCACAGGGGGCCTGGGGCCCAGAGGGCGGAAGGGCCCCTTCCGTTTCCCCCCCCAGCCCGCTGTTTAGCGGGGGTGGGAGGGGGAAAAAGGGAAGGGAGTTGGGGGGGGCTCAGCCGCAGGGTGGCCAGGCTGGGCCGGGCCCGCTCGGGCCCGCAACCGGGCCCGGCCGAGNGTGCCAGCTGCGTGGGTCAGGCCAGGAATGGCAGCCGCGAGGGGCCGTGGCATGGAGAGAGCTCCCTCCCCTCCGTTGATTCGGGGGGGGCGAGAAGGTAGGGTCCCGCGCTAGAGCGGCAGTGAGAGAGTTCCCCCCCCGCCGGTCACTCCGGAGGGGGCGAGAAGGGAAGATGGAGCGAGGTGAGGGGAGGCTGAGAGCCCCCAGTCCTCACCCCCGCAGCATGTGACATCGTGGGAAGCTGCGAACTGAAAATAAGTTGTAGACCCTTTTCTCCTCCTCCAATGAGATTGCTGAGATGAAGACGATGAGACCAAGAATGAAGACTTCATGGGAAGTGGACTCTTTTTCCCTTGGTGATTTGGGTGTGCGTTATCTAGCAACAGTGTGGACTCAGTAAAATTTCACTGAAGGCTGGATGAGCATTGTAAAATATTCCCAAAGACTGAGAGAAACCCAGGCGGCATTCGGGCAGGCTGCAAGGGGGTGGACCACTGGACATGGATGTTTTGGATTGTATTTGGAATGTTGTGAAGTGCTTTGTGACATTTGCATTTTTTTCCTCTTTTCTTATTTCTCTAAGTGTGTGTGAATAAATCTATCTTTTTGATTCATAGTTGAATTGTTTTGCCTTTGTTTCTGTTTTGGTCATGATCTCAGATGGGAAAAATTTGGCAAGAGATATTTGGCAATTAAGTCAAACCGCGACATGGCGCCCGATAAGGGACTTGAATAGTGAACCTTAGGTAGCAACGCCGTGTTCAAAACGAATTGTGTAAAAAGGGGATCCCCAACCTTCATTTCTACCTGCCGGACAGGTGAGACTGCGAATGTGGAACTGTGGGACAGTCTTTTCGTCCCACGAGCATAAGCTCTATTTAGAAATTTTACAAGGAATTTTTGAAGAACAGGGATTTAAAACCCCAGTCAGTTAGCTGCTTTATTAGTATGGCTGAACAGTAATTCTAATGTATTCCCCCCCACCCCACGATTCCTAGAATGCTAAAGTGTGGGAAAAGGTAGGAGCTGAATTAGAAGCGCAGAAAAAACAAGGACAGCCAGTTGCTGATGATATGTGACTTACATGGAAAAATGTGTATACTGCCTTAAAAGCTTTGCAGCCTGCTGAGAAAGTCTGTGAGTGCCCTGTCACAGATATTTTAAATTTGGAGATGGATTTGAATGTTAGCCGTGTCTATGCACAAGTACCAGCTGAATTAGGAAATGAGGACCTTCAGGAGCCTGGCTATCCTTTTGATGCTGATCCTATTGATCCTATTGAGAAGAGGCCTGATCTTTATCCTCCTTTAACCCCTGTAAAAAATTCGGCTGCTGCATTTCCTACTACGGCTCAAATGTTAGCTAATTCTTTTCATCCTCCACCTATGGGTCCTTCACCCAAATTACCGCTGCAGTCTCATTCACCTCTGACATTAATAGAGAAATGCAGGGAAGAAGCCCTAAAAAGGGGCGATATTTCCATGTTATTGGCCATGCCTGTCAATTATCAGCCTAAGAAACCCCCTCAGTATGTACAGCCTCTGTTTGAATTAATAAAAGCAGTTTGTAACACTGTCTGAGATTACGGACTACAAACACAATATTCTATGGGATTGATCAAATCTATTAACCAAGGGTACACTATGGCTTCTAATGATTGGCAAATGCTTTTTAAACTTATACTAACATCAGCACAATATACAGTGTGGCTGGCGGAATGGAAAGAGCTTGCTACCGTACAAACTATGGACAATACTGAAAATTTAGAAGCAGGCGGTCTTGATAAACTGCTGGGGCAAAGCGCGTATGCTACCCCCGCTGCCCAAGCTAATTTAGCTTGCACAGTCCTACGGCAAAGCTCCAAACTAGCCACAAAGGCTCTTAAAAGAGTCCCAGAGTCCAGATGAAAGGAATCTTCCTTTGCATCTGTTTGGCAAGGCCCCCAAGAATCATATGTAACATTCATTGATAGATTGCAGACGGCCATAAGTAGGCAAGTAGAAAATGATGAAGCAGTTACTATATTGTTATTACAACTACCCGTTGAAAATGCTAACATGGACTGTCAGAAAGCACTGCTCTCTGTAAGGAATGAGCATGCTAATTTACCCCCCTGTCAGAATGTGGGGACAGAGGAACACTGTGTGTCTGTTTTGGCTGATGCCTTACAGTAAGCCTCTAATATACATGTTTTAATTGCCAAGAAGAAGGGCATTTACAGAGAATCTGTCCCACTCAAAGGACAGGAAAGATGGCCCCCCCTCCACTATCCCTCCTGTGTCCGTGATGTAGAAAAGGTTACCACTGGAGTGAAGCATATAGGTCAAAATTTGATAAAGACAGTAACCCTCTCGACCCTCAGCAGGGAAACCCAGAAGAGCACTGGGAGCTCACACCTGTGGCCTACCAGCACCTGGGCCTCTGCATTTTCCAGTGCTGCAGGGACTGATAAGAGACTGAGCAAGCCGAGCTACACTCCACAACAAGGACTTTCTGGGTTCGCCATCTCTTCGGGCAGCGAGAGGTTTTGTTGTTTC
>WAAE01022538.1:534-28242 GCA_013400495.1 Nicator chloris
TTAAAATAAAATTAGTAAAAATTTAAGAGGTGATTTGAGATACATAGTTTAAAAACCGGCTTAAAAAGTTGCATTTATGCATTTACTATTATTTCCAATACTGTGTATCATATGGTAACCTTTAAAAATGTGGTAGGCAGTGCTATGCACAGCTTAGGAAGATTGGCTTAAACAATATCCAGAGCATCAGACTTACCTGAAGATAAGTCAGAACTTTTGACTTTTTCTTTGACTTCAGTAGGTGCTAAAGAAGGGTTAGTTAAGAGACACTTATTACATCCTCATATAATGACCCTTAATTTTAAAATTACCAGCCAACTTGCCTAAAGGTGGCATTTCTTGTAAGGCTCAGAATTAAAACTGGTCTGTGACAAGAGAACTGCTTGGGCATTTTTCAACATTTTCATAGGAACAGTAGGATAGAGCAACACTACTTCAATAATATTAATTCAGACCCAGTGGGACCATTCCCTGTGGCAGATGTTAGGACACAGAAGCATGGACTCCTCAGACATCTTTGGTACTTTTCTCTCCATTTCTTATCATTGTAACTCTGATACTTTTTCAGTATATCTTATCCTGTTTTGTATTTCATTAAGCTTTTGTCTTCACTACCATTTTTGATAGTTACCAGTTAATGACAGCACCTAGGACATTTGTTTACTCTGTGAAAATACTGTTTCTGCTTTGAAATGTAGATTTGGTGCTTCTGATTTCATCCACTGGCTAGGGACTCTCACCTTGGCATTTCAGGCTTATCTAGCTATCTTCAGCTGTGTTCAAAAATTCAGCGTATATGGTTTTATAACTACTCCACATACAGGCAAAGTTTGTGTATCTGTGCTACCTTTGACAACTAACTTGATGTGCATCCCTAATTTGCTCCCTCTAGGGGGATTTAGTTTACAAAGCCTCTGCAAGAAAGAGACAAGATTCAGATCTGAGGCACTGCATGTTCTTAGGTGCATTGGATCCATGCCTAACTCAAATAATGAAAGGCTATGGCATCGTCTTGGAAAATTCCAATGGACAAGGATCATTAAAGAAGGCAACAGTCACACAAAGGTAATTTTTGTGGCACTATTGCATTTCCATATCTACACAAAGGTAATTTTATAAAAAAATTCAATTACACTGAAGCATAATTTTATTTTGAAATTATATATTCATTTGAGTTTAATTCATGAAAATAAAAATGCATTTACATTCACTTTCCTTTGTTATCTTTTGTGTAGATTGGAAAAGCTGACTTGCCATTCTTGTTTTTTGAGGCTGACTCTCTCCTCATGCTCATGCTGATAGCATTACACTTATTCACCGATATAATAGTACTTTACCAGACAGATGAAAACAGATGGGCTGGTTTTATTTCTTATTTTTTTTCCTTCCTCTTAGTCTCTAAATAAGGCTAAATTTCTTGGCCCTAGTAAATTGCCCCTACTTTTGTATGGGGAAAAATAATTGGATCTTTCATAAAGTAATTATTTAGCCATAATTAGCAAAATTAAGCTAAAAATTTTTGAAAATTTTTAGAATTTTTTAAAATTTTTAAATTTTGAAAATTTAAAAATATTCAGAACGATGTTCATAAAAAGTTATGCAAAACACGCAAGTCAATACAATTCTTCCACTGAACTGTAAGAAACAATTCAAATGCAAATTCTTTTATTATTAACCTTTTATTTAAACTTCTGGCTTATAGTATCACCGATGCATTTCAGAAGTTCAAATGAGTACTTTATTTTATTAATCCCCCTTAATAATGCTGTTAAAAAGGTAGGTTGTACAAAACTGTGTGAAACCTAGCACTTTTGTTGCCTTTAAATTCTGGTTTGTCCTTATGAAATTCCTCCTTGGTCCTCATTTTATTCTTCATAGACAAAATAAAATCAATAACCCCTTCATTAAAGACATTTCATGCACTAGTGGAAAGCTAACCAGGTATGTACAGTTTCAGACATTTTAACTGTCTGCTTCACAGGAAGCACCATCTTCTAAAGAGAAATTTGACTGTCTGCTCCAGCCAGCCCAGACAGCTGACGTGATGTGTTTGGTACAGTGAGGATGTGGGCAGGGATGCAGGGAAAGTAATCACTTGACACAGGCTTCCTCTGCCATGATCTTTCTGTGTGAAAATACAGTTCAGCTTCTTGTGGAACAAGACAGATGAACCTGAAAGAGCTGTGACCTCAGATAAGATCTGCCTAAACAAACAACTACACATGCAAAAAGAGGCTTTTAGTAAGGAGGCTGAACGTAAACACAAATTGGGGTTTTTTTGTTTCAATTTTTTTTCTGTTTCAGCAGCAGCATGTTTGCAACAAGCAGGAAAGTCTTGCAAAAGGATATGTAGAAAGGGTTTGTAGCTAAAGAAAAGTTCCATCCCCCAACCTATAGCAAGTAATAAAATACAAAGCCTTTTGGGAAGATTTACAGAATCATACAATCATAGAATCGTTTGGGTTGAAAAGGACCTTTAGATGTTATCTAGTCCAAGCCTGCTGCAATGAGTGAGGACATCAACTAGATCAGGTTGCTCAAAGTCCATCCAACCTGACCTTGAAGTCTACATTTGTTACCTCTAATGTGCTCTCTTTGAGAAAAGTACAGGGAACAAGACTTGGACCTGGCCGGCATTTGTCACAGTCCTTCATTGAGGCAGCTGGACACATCTGGACAGTCTCCACCTGTAGAAGGAGAAGCTTGTCGTTTTTGGGTCTCAGAAGGTACTGAGAGGAAGCAAAGAGTGCACGTTTGCTGTGGTATGTAGTGTTCCTCTTCAGGGATGTTTCAGATCATCTGAAGCCATGACTGGAAGGTCATTTCTGGTGAGAAGCATTTTAGAAAGGCTTGAAATGAAACTGAGTCTACTCAGTCCTTGCTGAACAAGGTTTTTACGTTTTAGTAATAATAAAAAAGCCCCCCTACAACAAATCATTTGCTAAATTTTATTCTTTTTTTCCTTTTGGAGAAATTCACAAGGCATCAAATATGTCTTAGTGATGGAACCTGGGAGGATGAAACTATGAATGAGACTAAGTTATAAATGAACACTCTTATGCAATATGTACCTACCCATCAAAAATGCAATAATGGCTTTTGCTCATCCTTCCTCTTGCCAATGGTGCATTTGAATTCCATTTTAAAAGTGTGTAGTTTTTTGGCACAGGCAAGAGACATAGTCTGTGACTGTACTTTGAGCTTTCCAAGTGTGGGATGGGTGATGGATGATGCATCAGCACTATCTTGAATTCAGATTTCCCTGTAAAACATGCGTGTGTGAAACCTGCCCAAATTTCATAGCAGATCTCTTAGAAAGATATGGTACCATCAACATGCATATAGTAAGATTTTATAAGTAATAGTAATTAAGAGAGAAAAAAAGTTATGTCTTTCCAATTTTAGATGGAAACCAGCATGAACTGCAGGAAGGATTCTCTCATAAAAACACATGCTATAACCTAAAATTGTGCATAGGCATAAGGAATGAGACAGTAAATACAGGAATTTTATTTTAAGGCCAAAGAAGAAATAGAAACCTCATAGCCATTTCATGGCAGGACAGCACCTGGTTAAGCTGCAGAAAACAATGAGTCTACTTCAGAAATGAATGGGATGATAGAAGTTCTAGTTAAGTGGAATATTAATAGCACTATTGTAGCCCTATATTTTCAGAAATACTCAGTTTTATCTTTCAAAAAGGTTCTAGGGATAAAATAGATCCTGAGTCATCTGCCATATCAAGTCAATTTACTCCTATCGGTATTAAAATCCCTAAGCCCATGCTATGGGGAAAGCTCTCGTAGTCAGAAGCATTGCAAGAAAAATTCTCAAGGGTACACAAATGTACAGCTCTGTCTTCACCTGTTTTCTCAAATATATTTAAGAGTGTCCTGGCAGAATTAATTTTTGCAGCCAAGATAGGACATGTCTGGAACACAAAGGTTATTCTGTATCCCCTTCAAATTATTTTCCAGGATGGGGGAAGGGCTTCCTTCTGGGTTGTGGTGTGGTGGAGGGAGAGGTCGGGTATTATGGAGGTTTCTATTAGAATCATTTGCCTCTTTCTTGTACCTTCTCTCATTAGTATTGTTGCCATTACTGTTCATTTTCTTATCTTGTTGTTTCTGGTAAATTATTCTTATCTCAACCCCGGATCTTTGTGCCTCCAATCCCACTCTCCAGCCCATTGCAGGGAGAGAGGGAGAAGGAGTGGGGTGCGAGTGGCACATGGTTTGGAGAGTCTCAGTGGAAGCACTAAACTGGGGAGTACCATTCTTAAACCACTACAGCCTTATTTGAAAATTAACCCTGTCTTGGCTGGAACCAGGACAAAGGGCTATTCCAATCACCCTATGTAAAGCTCCTGCTTTATGGAAATGTAGTTGTGATGGTGCCTACTCTATTGGACCTGTGCTACAGTTGGACTCTAGGGTTTTTAAAATATTAAAAAAATGCATTATTCTTAACCTTCCTGGGCATAATTTTCATGGATTCCGCTTTCTAAGCATCAACTTTGTTTGCATTTCATTCTTGTCAGTTTGAATTTCTTACCTCTATTTCCTGTGTGCTATGTATTGGAGTTTTGTTTTCTCAGTTTTCTTTTCAACTCAACAAGTAACAACTTTTAATTAAAAGGGCTTTCCTTTTCTGGAACATGTTAAAATATTTTAGAATAACTTCCCTTTTTTAGTCACGTTTATAAAATTTTATTTCCCTCCTCTTCTGTCTTGCATATGTATATTTCCATGGTAAAGTAAAAAAAAATCATTCACCTCGATTTGTATCTTTCTAAATTAAAAATTAACCATCTTTTCACTTTTTATTGACCATATTAGAAACGAGTTTTCAACTTCCAGACCCAGCAGCAGCATGTCAACATTTGGGTATTGGACTAATAGCAAGTAGTCATTAATTTTGTCATGAAAATATGCAGGACAATGTAAATAATCTTTTAGAAACGCAAAATATAAATCAGAGGGAGAATTAAAGGATTAACCTATCTGTCTACAACTGTTAATAAAATTGCTAATCTGCTGCTTGCTCAGAAAATGAAATTCAGATCTGAATGATTGCAGTATTTTTATCCCCACAATTTGCAGTGACAGACAAAAAATTACGGGGAAGCAAAGCCTACAACAATCCTAACTTAGTTTAGTGCATACAATTTATCTCTCTATCCACCCAATTAAACAGTATGGTATGAGGCTCATCTAATTTCCTTGGTCCAACACACAGACAACCACCACTGAAGTTAATGGGTTTTCTATTATTTTAGAGAGCTATTCTAACTGAAATTAACATGAACATTTCATTCAGTGCTTGCAGTGGATAGCCTCTTGCCAATCTTAAAGGCATGACATCATGGTTCACACACAAGGTGTGTCTGGTTAAACACACCCAGGCACTGATATGTGCTTGACTCATGAACACAGACAAACTGGCTGAATTTTATCATATGATCAGAGCTCCAAGAAACTTGAGTTAATGTAAACATTACATTTCTTGCTATTTTCAATCTGCAGAATGAAATTACAACTGGAACATTTGGAAAAACACGCATATTACTAAACTCTGGAAACTTATGGATGGAGCACTGGTAAAGCTAAGGTTGAAATAATGACATTTTCTTTAGGGTCTAGAAAACAACCCTTCTGAGCAACAGCTCAGGGAACTGGGGTTGTTTAGTCTGGAGAAGCAAAGACTCAGGAGTGACCTCATTACTCTCTACAATCACCTGAAGGGAGATCGCAGTGAGGTGGGGGTCAGTTTCCTCTGCCATGTCTCAAGTGAAAGGATGACAGGAAATGGCCTCAAATTGTCCCAGGGGAGGTTCAGATTACATAGTAGAAAAAAATCACTGAAAGAGTCGTCAGGTGTCGCAGTTTGCATTTATTTGTTATGGTTCTGCCTCAGTTTCCCCCCATTTCCATTGTTCATTCCAAGTTGTTTTATCCCTCCGTCCTGTTGTCACTCCCCAGTTGTTTGCCACCCCTTTGTCCCTAATGTTCTACCCCCTCCCACTTTCCTCACTCATCACCTGATCATCACCTGATGGTCAGTCCCGTTTCTGGAGTGCTCTGCATTGTTCAGATGTTGATTGAACTATGAGAGTTGTACCCTCCCCAGTTTCCTTCCCATTGGTCATGTACCTGTCCCTCAAACCCCTTGGACCGCCCCTGGTTCCCGCTCACTGGAAGTTCTGTGACCACACCTACTGTAACCACCCCATTTTATAAGTGAAGGGTAGCCGCGGCTCCACGGCTGACTGTCGCTGGGGGAACAAAGATTCCTTTGGAAACAGCCAGAAGAGTTCCCCCTCTTCTTCCTTTGTCTCTGCTTCATCGTTTGGCAGCAAGCCCACCATGCTGCAGCACCCTGGCCAAGGAGCTGTAGCAGCTCCTCGGTTTGTGACCTTACTGGGGAGTGTCCCCAAAAGCGGTCGCTGTCTGCACTGGGCTGCAGGTCAGGCAACCTGAGGAATCTCAGGCACAGACAGATGGCACAGCGACAGTCAGGCCTTCGAATATAATGCCCAGGGCAGTGGTGGTGTCACCATCTCTGCAGGCAGCTGTGTGTGGCACTTGAGGACATGGTTTTGGGGTGATTATCGTGGGGCTGGGTTGACAGCTGGCTTAGATGATCTTGAAGATCTCTTTCAACCTTGATGATTCTAGGGTTCTTGCCTTGCTGTACTTTCTTCAGCATGGAGGTGTGTTTAGTTCTCAATTGCATGCTGTGAAACATTTGATGTTTATTTGTTTTGGTAATTTTTAGGAATGTTACCTCAATAAAACATCTAATTTTAATGTTCACTTGTTCAGTAGGAGTAGTCTTGTGAGACCTCTTGTATTTTCCAGTATCACTTCCCATCAAAGATGAAGTAGAAAAGATACAACAGCATCCCTTAATGAAAACAAAATTGACTTAAGGGAGCTTAGTCTGAAGTCTTAAGTAATGAGCAAATAGCACTATATATCTAACAGCAGACAAGTCTATTTTTGTCCTCTGGAAATAAGAGAAATACTATTTACTATGTACTCCTTGTCTTCTTCAAAAATTGCACGATGCGGCGGTTTCAGGTCAAAACTGGGTGAAAATGCCAATTTAGTGTAGTGGTTTCGGTTTGCCAAAATGTTCTTTATACCCTTTAAGGTTTTGAGCCTGCTTTGCTCTCCTATTAATTTTTATCTCACAACAGAAAATGAGTAAGTAATTATAGTGGGTGCTTAACCCACCACACACAGTCATCAAAAATCACAGGAAATGTGATTGTATTAAACGTGTTCTAAGAGTATATTTTTACACTAACCACAAATAGAAAAAAAAGTTCTTTACTTTCACACATAATACCCAAGATACCACCCCAAGACAACAGAGACTGGTTTTTCATAATGGAGCAGGGGGCATACGAGAGAGCACAGGCACAACATGAACTGAGAGAGGTGCTGCCTGGATATACAGAACAACTTTTCCACATTTAGACATTGTCAGTCACTTTCTTGGATCTGGTAAAGCATATCCTGTTCCGCTCCACCATGTGAAGAAAAACCACATACACACACTTATCCTTGCATACGGTTTATAGACATAAAACCAGGATAGGTAAAAATTCAAGCTGTCCTTTGGAGAGTTTCAGTTCCTCCTGAAGAATTCTGAAAGATTTATAAGAAAAGTAGTTCAAACTCAAAAACACGTTAGTGATGCTTTAGATAGCTACAGCAGATGGAAGAGCCTGTGTGTGAACATTTTATTTAGGCATTTGGAAAGGCATCAAAAAAATCCCTAATTTATTGCTCTATAGTGATTGTCTAAAAAGAGAGAGCATTTCCCTTCTCTTCTGTAAGATCTCTGCTAATTTCTTTACTTAATAGTCTCTCCTCTTCATTAATAATAGCAATAAGGTTTCATATGGAAAAAAATCATAGGAGAAGTATTCCAGTGTCATTTCTTTAAAGAAATGACACAAGTGTTGCATTGTACTGACCCAAAATATAGTCTGAATTCTGTGTTTTATCAATATTAATCAATATATCTAGGTCACTTGCTGTTGTGTTTCATGAAAATTATTGTTCCTTCACACTTTCAGTCTTCCAAGAGATCAACTTATCTCAGCTTGCCAAGTATCTAACACAGCTCCTCAGCGTACCATGACCTTTTCCTTCTGGATGAGCTAGGGGAGGATTTGATGTGGAATAAAAGCAAAAGTAATTAATTTTGGAATCTTCTGCAGGATGAGATTTCTATTTTTCAGCTCCCTATAAACCCAGTCATTGTGTCCTCCATAATTCTCCCTGGTCGTGTTCTGAGGGTAAATAATGGGATCAAGTTGCACAGACAGATCTCAAGGGATGAAAAATACTAATGGAAAAAATTAGCAGCCTGAAAACATTTTAACCAGGCTCCCAAGCAGAAGAATTGAAGCTGTGTTTCAAATAGGAATTTCCACGTCTTGTACAGTCCAGATGCCAAACTGGGCCAAACTTCCAAGCAGAGTTACCAGCATATTAAGTTATTTCTTACAATAAAAGAATAGGTTGCTTCCAGCCCCAATCCCCGCTTCTGTCCCACTGTCTTATTAATATATTGTCATCAACTGGAAGAGGAAATTCATGGCTGAAAATTAAACCAATAGTGAAAACAGGCTATTTTTAGCTTGTCCCTGTTCCTTGCCTATCAAACAGCTCCACAAACACAGTGATGCAAATGAAGCAATGAACTGGAGCAATAGCTGACATGACTGTTCAAAGAAATATAAGTATAAACTCATAATATTCCTTTGTCATGATGAGCTGGGTATAAGTGCTTGTGAGTCTTCTTTCCCCTTATAAAATTATCATTTGAGAGCTGTGAACTGTGAAATAATTTTGATGAAATACCAACTCTGAAATTTAAAGATGTTAAGGTTCTTACTGCACATTGCTTTGTCACTGATCATCCTAGAAAAAGGAGCCAGCTAATGGGATCCTCTCCTGATTCTGCATTTCCATTTCAAATATTTGGAAGCCAAATGCACATAAATCGCTCAACAAATTTACCAAAAAATTCTTAGGATCCTGTTCCCTCACTCCATTTCTTTCCAGACTTTATGGATGTATCTGTTACTGAACAACTGGAACTACGACTTTCCTAAATACATTTATATGGTGAAATGGATATTATTATTGGTTCATGTTGTCTTCTTCCATGAGCATATTTTTGTGCAAAGATTAATATTGAGTAGATATTGTGCCATTTTTACTTTTCAGAATTATCTAACTTCTAAGAACATTCTTTTCTCTTGCTTAAAATTTTTCTTTGATTTAGTCTCCTTAGCTTTTCTGCATGTTTCATTTTTCCTGCTGTTTGATATGATTATTGAATTCTTGAAGACTGAATATCTCAAAATAACAGCGATCTCCTGGCACCAAGTAAAAGATGGACAAAAAATCTAAGATAGTTTCTTTCTGCTCACATTAACATGCAGCTCTAAGGTCTTCCCAAGACAGTAATGAAACATTCACTGAACGTATTCAGCAGACACTGAGAAAGCATGTGAATAACTCACTAAAATAATGTAGCATATCTTTCTGTTATGAAGATGTATTTCTTACTAAATGATGTAAATGCTGCTACCTAAAGGAATCCTTAAATACTTTCAACTGTGAAAATTAGTTCTACTTGTATATGGATAAAATAAGGTTGTCTTTTCAGTAGTCTTTTGTAACTCAAAGTCATTCAACTGACTTTTTGTTGTAAAATTTAAATTTAGGTAAATTGTCAGGTTTTTAGCTCTTTTAGATCAAATGCATGCAGAAGTAGGACCACAGAATTTTAATTGGTTTTGATTGACTAATTAGTTTTGAGGCAAAGAGGTCTGCTTTGTTCATACAAAATGTATGTGACCATAAATATGTATTTAGTGATGACTTGTGAAAGTAGCGCAAACTCAGTTTATATTTCAGCCACAGCTGTGCAGAGTAATGCTGTTTCTTCCACATTTGTCACTCCTGTTTGTGCTCCTTTCTGCAAACTCTGTTTGCTAGAGTATATTCCTCTTGTTTCTCAAAAATTATCTTCAATTTAAGTGTTTATTTTGTTTTTAAAGATTGGGTTTGAAAATACTGTTTCAGAGCATTTCTTTAAGCCTGGAATTTCAAGGAGTATAATTACAGTTTTCATTTATTTTTAATATCTAGAGGTATTTAAATAAATATCTGTAAGTATATCTTGTAATAAATCCCTGAAGAAATTTGGAAAAAGCTATGCAAATAATTTTATCTATTAGTTAGAATAATCAAAGAAAGATTTTTTTAAAATTAATTTTTCCCCTTTACTATTTTTTGTCTGTATCCCATCTGATTCCCATTATGTACATGGGAAGACAAAATTTTTTAGACAATTATTTTTCAGATATCCCTTATTTTGACATCTCTAAATCAACCTGAGCTTGACTTTTCATACTAAGAAGTTATTTTTCACTGAGTTAAACTTCATTCACCTTTACTAGCAGCAGGGTGAATTTCTGGAGGGGAGGAAAAACATACTTTTAAATAGATTTTGTACTCAGGGATGGAAAAATGAAGATAAGTTGTCAGAGTTACAGTACAACTTTTTCATTTCTCGTGATGTGGCTGCTTTTGAACCTGCAGGCTAGCGTTAGGTGCTTCCATGCAGGCATCAATTTGGAAAGAATTAGCTATGGGCTTGAGTGAATTTATTGGCCTGCTACCACCAGGAAGAATTTCTAATGAATATGCTCCAGCACCAAAACTGTTGCTGTTCCTTGTCAAAATTTTAGGTGTTTCAGTAACTCAAGCAAAATTTTCAACTTTCACACATTTTACCAAATCAAAACTATGGATCTAATCAGTGGAAGTGTCTTTCCTTTATATATGCACATTACATTGTTTGGTTTTCCATTATCATGGTCTCATCTCCTGCAGAAAAGCAGCTTTTTCTCGCTCTCACAGTTCCAAGGTGCTACTGTTTGAATGGAAGATTATTCAGGCTCCCAAACACTTGTGGCTATACCAACCCAGCTGATGGCACGGCCTTGTTGCTGAGCAGCTGGCTTGATACAAATTGAAGTTTTACAAGCTAAACTACAAACACATGGCTTGGTTCAAATAAAAGATTTACAAGACAGTCTACAGCTCCTGAAATCTGTCTTAACACATTTGCTGAACTAAAACTCTAAGTTTTCGTTTAAATAGTGCAATTTCTATTCGCAGGAAAATAGCTGTATTTATGATGTATTTATGAAATCTAGTTAACAAAATATAACTGTTCTGTAACAAAACTTCCTACTGTCATTGATCTTCATGATCTGTCAAGACATTGAAATAAAAATTTGAGAATTTTCATATATATAAAATCTGGAGAAAAATCTGATTTGCTCTTGCAAAATTCTCTGCTCTCTTATCACCCAGAAAATTATTTGATAAAGTCTCAGTACAAGAATGAGGTAGTATTTCAGAATCTCAATTAGAGCTGACTGACTTAAACAAATATAATTTTTTTTATTGTCTTATTTCTTAATTAACTAGTGTGCTTTATTACCACTATGTAATAAAGGTTGTACAGTCCCATATAAGTTAGGAGTAGAGGTTTGGCTCTGGCTGACTGGAGATTAGCCCTGCAGAAAATAGCCTGGGATGATGGTAGGCAAGAATTTAGGTGAGGTTGCAGTGTTCCCCTGCGGTGATAGTGTGGCTGCATTAGCAAGCGTGCATCAAGAAGTCAGGGGAAATGATTATTCCTTTCTAGTCAGTATTTGCAAGGGTAAGTTTGTCCTCTTCTGTGTCCTTCTCCTCCCCAGTATGAAAGAGAGTCTGAGACACTGCAAAAAGTCCAGCAGAAAGGTTCTAACGTGGCTGGGGTGCTGTAGTTTAACAAATGAGGAGACACTAAAGAAGGTGGCTTATTTCAGGCTGGAAAAGAGAAGACTGAAAGTGTAATTAGTCTTTGGCTACATAAATGCAGGCTTTAGAAGACTCTCACTCCAGCTTCTCTATATGCATGGAATGACCAGCAGTAGCCTCAAGGAGTAGCAGGGGAAATTCTGACAGGTACAAGGAAAAACAAAAAATAGAAATGAGAGTGGTTAAGTACTGGAATATGTTAAGCAAAGATGTGAAATCTCCATCCTTGCAAATATCTAAAGATGACCAAACAAGGCAAGAAATCCCTTCTGGACTAAAATATTCTGTGATTCTACAGTCAAGTTAAGCAGAGAGGATATCTGTTCTGTCCCAGGAAAGTAATAAATGGCTACATTTAATCACCCTGATAAGGTCAACGAAACCAATAAATGCCTCCCTAGAACTGCTGAAAATGGATTAAACACTGCCTTCAGCTAACCCAACATTAGAGCTATCACAATCTGCCTACTCTTTTCCACTCATTGTCCAGTGACACGTTTTGGCAGTGATGATTTATCAGCTAAATGTATCAATTGCAGAGCTGAGACTTACTTTGTTTAGTAAAACTTCCCTGAACATCTCTACCATCATCTGAACATCTATCCCTGAATATCTCTATCATTGGCACTCCACTACTATGTTTACAATTAGTCTGCCTCAGAGATGCAGAAGTTTGTGTATCTTCTATCTTTTTAAAACTATGACACAGGCACTACTGTACTGCATTACACTGATTTTATGAATAGGTCTTCATAAAAATGTAATCTTGATCTTATTGAAAGGAGTGGTTAATCCCGACTAATTGTAGTAAGGAATGCACCTCCGTCTCTCTTCATGGAAATGGTGTATGTGGAACAGTCTGGAGAGAAACACAATTTTTTCCAACACCCGAAATAAGGAATGAGCGATGCTTTTCCCAGTCATTTATTTATTCAACAGTAGTAGTTGCAGCAGTTTTATAAATCAGACTCAGAATATCTCTCTGAGAATATATATCATAAAAATGCCACTGGAGACAGCATTACTGTACCACATATTAGAGGTTAGAAAGCTCTGTTATTTACTACAAAAGTATAGAAATGAAAGGTTGTATGTCCATGCAATAGTAGGTTTCCTGTTTTGTCGAAAGATACTTTACACTTTAAAAAGGTTGCATAAAAAATTAGCATTATTTTATGCTTTATCTATGGAACATTTTCTGTATCTAATTTGCTTCTACACCTACAACAGCATTATGTCAGGAATGCCTCCAATTTAAATCTTTTCCAAATGATGACACAAACCAGCTGGACTGTATTTTCATTTCCCAGGAATACTTCCTGGCCCAAAGCATGACTCTGTTTAACAGTTTTATCTTTTTTTAAGTCTGTGAAATAAAACTTGAGCAAAAGGTAATTATCCCCAGGCAAAAATCCCTGACACATATTATTCACTATGCAGACAGTGACTGTGGCTGTCCGTAGCCTTGGAGCAACGTCATTTCACCATTTTCAGGTTACCTCTGAACACAGAGAGACTTTTGACACTCCTTAAGGGGACTCCTGTAAAAACTCCTCACTGACTTGCAAAATAGTATGTGGCTTGGAAAGATATCTCTGTGTTTGTTCAGTTTCACTTACTATTCAGAGAGAAAAATTTGGGGCAACACTGGTTTAGCATGTTTCATTCTGCCTTAGTTCCCTTGACTAAATAATCAGTTTTCTCTTCAGTTTTTCTTAGCTGCCTTTTTAAATCAGCATTTTTATCAGCATTTACCATTAATCTTACCTGAGTGTGACAGTAATGAAGCAATTCACCCATCACTTTCGGATTATTTGTTGCGCTGTAGTAAGAACCGCTTGCCGGATATGAGGAGATCTTTGCACTATCAAGACAAGCCATACTGCTCTATTGTACTCAATATACTACTCTACTATCCTGAAACTAATTAAATCATGTGGTATGTTAAAAAAAAAAGACATACTTTCAGTCACATGTTGATTTAGATTCACTGAAGAAATCTAAGGTAATTCTGTTTGTCATTTGCTCTAGACCATGTTTCATAAAAACCTCAATATTCTTGAAATACATCTTGGGTGTAAGTTTGTCACTTTTAATGAAACAGGAAATAGTCCTTTCTAATTTCCCCTCTACAGTCTAGATTTGCCTCTCCAGAGGCAGTCTGGATCTCATATCAAAACACTCCAAATTCTTCTGAGACCTGAGACAGGTTGGTTTGTGATCCAACCTGTTCAACGTCTGGAGAAGGTTCTCTTTCTCAGTGCCAACTATATGTTTGTAACAATTTAACTTTCCAAAGCGTACTGCCTCCATTTACCAAAAGGCATCATGATTTTTATATTAAGTTCTGGTAGGCTATCTCATCCATCTAAAATGCAGTGTCCCATTCTCACAGAATTATATAACTTTTCCATTTTTATTGTGAACAGCATGTTTCTTTTATGTCTGCCCTATTACTTTTTCTTGTTTTCCTTTGAAACAAAAATTTGTTGCCAGTTCCTTAGTTTTGCCACGTTTAACTATTCTGACTGTTTTTATTTTGCTCTTTCCAAAGATGCTTATTAAAAACTCTGCTTTTACTCATCCATTATTACATTGGATTCATTATTGATAGCAGGAATAGCTCAAGGCAAGAGAAATTCAGATGAATGCTTTTTCAGACTACAGAGCTTTGCCTCATTTGAATTCATAGATGAAGTACCTGTTTTAATCTAGTTTTCCAAGTCCTTAATGATGAGACTGTCAGTGATGCAAAATTTTGTTTCCTTTCCTTACATTCACAATGGAACTTTTTTTTTGACAAGTAAAGAATTCAAAAGCAGACCTTTTACCAGAGTATACTTTACATTTATCTGATTCTCCTAACTCTGGCTGTGAGCTGGATGCAGGAAAAAGGAAATTGGAAATGATGGAATAGTACCTTAACAGGAGTTGACGTAGACATTTGACATCTAGGATTTCGGATGCTGGATTATTTTTCAGAGACAGACACCTAGTTTTAAAGTGACAGTGAGCCAAAGCACAAGCTCACTTCACCCAGAAGCTGTGATTTTCAGAAAAAGTCACGGAGTACAAGAAAAAAATCTTTGGCCTTACCAAGATATGGTAATTAGAAATAAAAAGAATGTTTCTTTATTGTCCATACTTTTTTTTTTCTGTTATCAACCTGTTCACTTTATAAATATTACTCAAAGGGCAAAAAGCACTATAGTGAAGCTAAGTAACTCAAAATTACACAAGGGCAATTTATTAACATGAAAAATATATAAAAAGGGTGATTTTTAAAAATCATATCTAAAAAAGTTGCCTTTGCAACAAAAAACCCAACCCAAAAAACCACAAAACAACAAAACCCCACCAATTATTCTTTGAATATTAATAACAATGATAATTGAAGAACAGGTAAAATTTGCAATTACTCAAAATTTAAAAAATTTAGAATTCTTGAAAAACAGCAGAAATATTATTACAGGTTCAGCTGAAGAAATTTGGATTGGTGTACACACAATTTAGGATTGAAAAAAATAAAGCTCTCACAAAAATTTCATTTAAAAAAAATAATTTGGCAGTTAGTGGAAGAGTAATGTAAACTCAACATTCTTTATTAAGGTAGATATTGAACTTAAAAGGGTAAGGAAAATATGGGTTTCAGCCAATTTAATATCGCTTTTCTTAATTAATTTTTCCTGTATTTTCTATATCTAGAAATAACCAATGACATTGACCAGTTTTCTGTGAGCAAGAAAACACTGTTCCTATTTCCTCATTTAGTAACTAATAAAATTTCATTAGCTCAAGGTTCTGGAAGTATTTTAACTTATTTTCTGTAAAGAAAACAATTCCTTCTATAAGTTTGAAGTGTCCTTTCCTTGCATTTTTTTTAGCTATGGTTATCTTTGAATTATGAATATGGTAATTTTCAATTGGAACATGACTTGGAATCCATTAAGCAGTTCAAACAACTTCAACCCTTTGTGAAATTAAGTATATGTATCTAGCAAAATATCTCTTTATCTGTACATGAATATTTGATGTCACATTGCATTGGACCTCTAAATTCCTGCTTGCTGTTTATTAGTGGACTAGAAATATTCAAGGATATAACTTTTGGAAATAGTAAAAGACTTTCAGACAACTTTGCAATCATTTGACTGTAAAAGAAATAGACTTATGTTAAAATAACTTTCTGAAAACTCTCCTAGCCTCACAAAACCTTCTACATATGATATTCTGCATTGGAATTCAGTAGATATTCCTAATGTTGTCTTTTAATGAAAAATATCAAAAATTAAATCCATCCTTGCAAAATGAGAGTTTGCAAAAATACTAAAGGACCAATTGGAGAGAAAGAAACAAATTGCATAAGACTGGCATGCAGGTTGCTAAGACCATTTTGCGTTTTGCTGTATTGTCTCTTCTGGGATGGCTGTCTTATTACGAAAGAAAAGAAAATAAAAGAACTATTTTAAGAATATTTCTTAAAAAAAATCCAAAAGGAACTGTGAAAACATATAAAATCTTACATCAAGAGTGGATATTCATCCCAGACATACTCCACACCATGCATGTTTAAAGAATTTTAAAAAGCAACTGCTATCACCAAACTGAGAGCTCCCAACAGTTGCTTTCAGAGAGCTTAATAATGTACAGACTAGTAATGACCTCTAGTGTTATGGTTTCAGTACTGCAAAACACTCTTGCTAGCAATAAACCACAGCATCCATGGAGAATCCATAGAATTTCAGACTCTATTATTCAGTTATTAGTGCAGCACACAAGAAGCTCCCTTAAAAAAAGAAAATGTTTTGTCTGTTACCTAAAGCCAACAGCAGCAGAAATACTCTGCTATTTCTCCAGTTTAAAAAATAGTAGTTTACTGTTTGGGTTGGAAGTGTCTATATCCGATGACACAGTGGATAACTTTCTGTACTCTTCTTTACACCTGTTTCAAGAACAAGGATTATGTATCAGGTGAAACGCCACTCTGGCTGGCTTATAAGCCCAGGGCAAGTAGGACAAGGGGAGCAGGAGATAGTGAATGAAATTCCAAGAGGAAGAGTAAATAAGAAGGTATTGTATTTCATGCTTTGCTGGACACACATATTTTGGACCATTTACAGAGAAGGGACAAAGCAGAGTTGTTTTCTAAGATGACCTTCATGCCATTACTGTCCCCTTCACAAGCAAATCTCCATGTTGCATATTGGTTTCATTAGCCAAGAGAGTGAACAGAAAAAGCCCAGACACACAAATATTGTTATAAAATGACAAAATGACAGTACTGGGACCTAAACCGATGGCCCATTGAGGCTTGAGAGGAAATGCACTACCCGTCTTTGGTAACACCACAGAATTCTTGGCCTTAGTCTTACAGTTCAGGTCTTGCTTTTAGACTTTTTCTGTGCTTTTTCTAAGAAGCAGGATTTTTTTTTTTCTCTACTACATATTAAACAAAAAAGCCTACAGCTTCAGTGAAGTATGAAAAATTGTCCTTCAGGACAAATTGCCATGGCAGGATTGTTAAAAAGATCATATGAAATTTGCTCTGACATCCTTGTGTGGGTTACCTGATGATTGAGGGGTACTTCCCAAACACAGCTGAACTGAAATTGCAAAGTGATCTTCCAAGGTTTTCCAGGACTTCCTCTTTTCAGCAAGCGTGAAGAGAGTAATGTTTCTGGGTCTAATTCCACTTTTGGATCTGGCTTACTCTCACTTGTGCCTCATTTTTCTTCCTTCTTAACATTCCTTTCTTTTTTCTCTCTAACAACAATGTTAAACACACTGCTGAGTTGTTCCTCACAGTAAAAATTTTCATGTGCTTTTTATCACTTTGGTTTTGTTTAAATGCCTCAATTTTACTGCTACTTTCTATATGAATGTGGATGTGTTGTTTTTTTCAGAGTACACCTGGCAATACTCTAGCCAATCTTTATCTGTGATTTGAGATGATTTTTATCACAGATTTTAGAAATGTAATCCTGTAGTTAGACACCACAAAACCTCCTGCCACAGGTTTGACTATGCTAGCTGTAAATTGATAGCGGCATCATGGTGCCATAGCTACATGAACATGGAGCTCAGGCTGCGTCGGCCCATTGCGGATTTCCCCTTCGTTGGCTCTGCAGCCTTGCCTGAGCCACACGATGTTTCCTACAGTTGTGTAAAGCAAGTCCCCTTCTGCTTTGATGGTCTGAGATCCCATGTAGAGCATTACCACTGTATGCTCATCCTTAGATTAGCTGCCTGGAGTAAAAACGCAAAACACTCCCCTTTATGCTAGAATGTATTTCACAAAAAAAGTTAATAGGCACAATGACCTTAAGGCTGTGTGGAAAAAAAAAAAAGGCTTTTTGAGATACTATTCTGGAGAATTTCTGAATTACAGATAATTGCACAAGATCCTTGAATTTCTATATGGCATTGGAGAGCATAATGCAAAGCCAAACTTAGGCAGGCTCAGATTATAAGAAGCATTTCGGACAGACCAAGGTTTCTCCTCTTCTGCATCCTAAGCAGAACTCATAAATTGAGTTAGCATGCAGAGAAATAATAAACAAAAAATTTTTATTACAGTTTCTCCAGCACTGTCTTTAAAAAATAACCTCATAGCTAAACTGTAAAAAAAAACACCAACAAATTCTTCTTTAGATAAATCTAGATTAACTGAGTCTTTGTGACTGTTCAGTGGCCACCAACAGTTTTTATTTTATATTCAAAACAGATATATTTTGTTAAGATTAAGGGACATATGTAAACTTGGCAATTACATTTGGACTAACTATTCAGAGATCAAAGCACTGAGAAAAATTAATTGAAAACACACATACATATTAAAATGTAGATGAAAATTCGGCATCTTAAAAAGGATTTAACGAGCAGATAAAAACCCCAAATTTCACAATTTAGAGAGAGCTACTGCTATGAGCTTTTCCAAATTCACCACTTATATAAAAATACAGTTCAAAATGAAACAACAGCAATAACAAAACGAATCTGTATTATGTAACAAAACAGAGGAAAAGAGAAACTGATAGCAGTAATGTGAACTTGAAGCTATGAAACATGGTCCATGGCCAGTCAAGGCAGCGGTCAGTTGTTATTTTTTCCCCCAGAGTCTTGGAACTAAACATTGAGCCTACAACAAAGTGCTGAAACTATTAATGACATGAAAATTACCTGCTACTAATTAAGAAAGTGACTGGACAGAGACAGAATTTAAGTAAGTTGAGCTAACTTGGCATTTTATACTGTGGTTCACTAAAGCTGGTATTAATAAAAATGGGAGAATCAGGGAAACTTCAGAAGATTGGAAGTATTAATGTTAGGGCAATGTTCAAAAAGGGCAAATGGACAAAACTACTTAATATATAGTCTGATCTGGTGTCTACAACACACTTTTTCTTTATGATGCCAATGGTGCAATTCAGTTAACACAGATAGGAGGATTAAGAACAGTACATGCTGCTCAGAAAGCTTTTATGCAAATGGACTCCAATCAGTAAATTTTAACTGACTGTAATTATGTATTTGAGTAAAACACATACTGCTTACTGAAGGTAATGTCTTCCTTGTTAAATAAAAAACAATGCTAAGCTTTATGTACAAATCTGATTTTGTACCTAGAGTGAAAAAAAAAAAAAAAGAAAATCAAAACCCCAAACCAGTCTTCAAGGAAGCAGGAATATTTTGCCAGGAGCAGGGATTTTGGATATGCCTAGCTAAAACCTCAAGTCACAAGCCAGCCAACATAGCAGCAGTCACCCTGTAAATGTACATCACCAGGCCCTACAGTGAGCCAGACTTGACATTACAGTTTTGACCCAGTTTTTCTTTCTTTCCTGTGCTCAAATAGTTAGGCAGGTATTGATCTCTATTACCTCTAACTTGCTTATTTCAGTAGAAGAGAGTAATTTGTAATTACTAGAGACTTGCATGTGTCGGTTTCTATTTGGTTGTCCTCCATACACAGGCATAAAAATGTACTAAATGAGATAATTTTAGAAATTTATTTTAGGAAGACATTAATTTAAGAACCTTGGTATTTCTAACTGCAAAATAGCCTATCACAATCTCCATCTATCTTAAGAATTCCCTGTCTACAGAGATTTGAACAATCTATACATGCTTCTAAAATGCATAGGAAACATAAATGATGCAATCAAACCAGCAGCCATCTGAGCTGCTGTATTGAAAAGCTCTAGAGCAGATTCCAAAGCTGCAAAGCTCTGAAAGAGGACTCTACCAGCACCCACGCCTGATCTCATCAATGAATATAAAAAAGCTCCTAAGAATGAGTAATGAATGCAAGTGCACTCAGAAAAGTCAGTTTTCTTTTTTTTTCTTTTTTTTTTTTTTAAATGATTTAAAACCTATTTTAAATTAGTCTACTCCTACAGTATCTTTAAAAATAATGTAGCTAGGAATTTAGGAATATTTGAAAGGTATAGTCTCTTCTGGAAATGCAAAGAATCACCATTTCAGTGTACTTAGTTCATCATTTCAGTTTATTCTGTTAATTGAGGTCAGTGACTAATTCTTTGAATTGAGACCCTGGGAGCTGTAAAAAAAGGAAGATGGTTTTGTTTCTATTCCATTCAGAAATAAAAGTGAAAGAAAAAGGTCTGAATACTATAAGTTAGCAGAACAAAGGACAAATAGTATTTAATATGTTAATAGATTATATTTTCAGTTAGCAATTCATCTTTATATAGGTACAAAGTGGGTTTTATTTATTTGATTTAAGGCTCTTTGTAGTTTATATAAATATATTAATAAAATATATTAAACAAAGAGTTTCAGTATCATGAATTTCTAGTTTGTATTACGAGAAAGTTTGGGAAGGAGAGGGGAATTTAGATACTTATTTAAAAAAGGCACATTTTACTTATTAACAGAAGGTAAAAAACCCCAAATGTCTAAATTAGTGACTCACATTAAATGTAACCATACTTTTCTAGCCTCTAAAAATAGGCTGCACTTTAAAAGCTAACTATAGAAGGAGTGGACATAGTCTAGAAGCATTTAACTCTCTGGAGTGCCTGATGAGGTACATTTTCAGGCCAGCTGCTGTGATGCTGGCTGGCTTGTGGCCTGTAGTTTCAGCTGGAGGTGCCTAAAGTCGCTGCTGCTGGCACAGCACTGCCACTTGCATCTGGATTCCCATAGTGTTCCATGGGTTATAGTGAGAGACAAGTCCACTGGCATGCAGGGCTAAGGAAGAAGCTGAAACTTGTATCGCTTGGTTTACAGATTCTGTCTTTATGGTTACCAAACCAGGAAAGTGAGTGATGCAAATGATGAAAGGATCAGAATATATGTCATCTGTGAACAGAAAGATCATTAGAATGCTATTTTTTAAACAGGAACAGTATATATTTTTTCATGACTGTAAAGATAAAAATACATCAAGTTTCTAGCAGAACAGGCCAAACAAATCCCTGGTATAACTTCTTCAACTGAAATATGTGCATATGTAATTAATTTTTTATTAGCAAAAATTAAATTTAAAAAGGAGTGCTACATGGATTAACAAGGAGCTCCCGTATAAAAACAGAAAAGGGAAGACTACAGAGGGTGGAAGTGAGGTAACCTGGAAGGAATACTGGCAAATTGTCCCAGCAACCAGAGATCAGGTTAGGACAACTAAACCTCTGAAATAATTAAACCTGCCTAAGAAATCTCAAGGACAACAGCAAAAGCTTCTATAAGTACATAAGTAGTAAAAAGAAGACTAGGGAAAATGTGGGTCCTCTCCAGAAGGGAACGGGGGAGCTGGTTACCCAGGATTTGGAGAAGATTGAGGTACTCTATGATTTTTTTGTCTCAGTCTTCACTGGCAAGTGCTCCAGCCACACCACCTGAGTTGCAGAAGTTAAAGGCAGGGACTGGAAGAATGAAGAACTGCCAGCTGTAGCAGAAGAGCAGGTTTGAGACCATCTAAGGAACCTGAAGGTACACAAGTCCTGATAAGTTGCATCCATGAGTCTTGAGGAAACTAGAACAGAAAGTGGCTGAACTACTTTCCATCATATTTGAGAAGTAATGGCAGTCCAGTGAAGTTCCCACTGACTGGAAAAGAGGGAGCAAATCCCTTTAAAAGGGGAAAAATGGAATACTAATACCAATTTGCTCGCTAGTGCGTCTCCAACTCCAGTCCTTAGTAAAGCTCTAAGATAAAAGAAAGAAGTTTTTAAATGAAGGTTTTAAAATGATGGAATAGGCTGCCTGAGAGGTGGTGGATGCCCCATCCCCAAAAACATTCAAGGCCAGGTTGGATGGAGCTCTGAGTAACCTGGTCAGGTTGAAGGTGTCCCTGCCCACTGCAGGAGGGTTGGAAGTAGATGATCTTTAAGGTCCCTTCCAATCCAAACCATTCTATGATTCTGTGAACATGACTTCAGTGCTTTTATATAAAAAAACAAAGCTGATAGACAGTAAATAATGGGAATTCTATTCTCAGAAACACGAAATATTCAGTAATGCTTACACAGCTGTAACTTTCTATAAATGCTACTAACAATATTATTGTTGTTCTATGTAGTCTGCACTGTAAAGCTTGTTTGACCTTGTTGTACTCATTATCATCTGAGTGCTGAGGAGAAGTGGTGATATTGGAAGGTCCCTTACACAAATTGAGTCTCTTAAATGAAAATGCACAACAAGGGATTTTTACAGGATTATTCAGGATGTGTGTTTGCCCTTGAGAACTTCTGTCCTTAACCACCTCTAAGGGGATGTCCATTCTGACTTTTTAACCTGAGATTTAAATGCCCTTTGCATATTTATGCACAGGACCAAGAACTGATCTCATGACCTAGATGTTAAATTGAACCTAACTATTCCCTTCCTGCAAGGAGCTCTGGCAGCAAACAAGAAAAATCACTTATGAATTCAAAACTTGTGTAGTCAGAACTACTAAAACATTGGGAAGCCACACAATGTTAAAATCACTGGTTAGGAATGATCCATAATGAGGTCAGAGGGAGTGGCATGCTTTCAAAATGGCATCAGCTGTTCTTGAGTCACCATTCAAAAACAAATTAGTGATTGCTTATGGGCCAGTCAGTGCTCTCGAAAAGAAGCAAGAGGTAAGATAGGATTTGGTGTTTGCCATGGACTGCCAGGCTACATTAAGGGATAATTGAAGTTCTTGAAGTCTCTCTCAAAACACGCAGGAGTACTTGTGCTGTTGGAGACCGGTGTTCACTTTGCATATTCCAGGTCAGAACAGTACTTTGTCCTTTAAAAAATATTGGTTTCTGATGTGGTTGTTTAGTTGGAGGAAGACTTAAATTGAAAACAAATACCTGTTGAAGATTACTTTGCAAGATGCGACAAGCATCAACCCAGAAGGAAGGAATTTGGGTTTAAAGCATCAGCCTATCCTAGCAGAGGAATGAATAGACCTGTTTCCAGTATTTTAAAAAGGGGAAAAATAAAAACAAGTAAACAAAACAAAAAAACAAAACAAAAAAACCCAAAACAACAAAACAAAAATCAAGGGAAATTGATGAAGATAGCAATATGTTTGGTTTTGAATGGGGCAGAGTTAATTTTCCTTTTAGTCTTTGGTACCGTGCTGTGTTTTTTTTTTATTTAGTGTGAGAATAATGTTGATAACACTCTGATGGTTTAGTTGTTGCTAGGCAGGGCTTACCCCAAGTCAAGGACTTTCCAACTTCCCATGCTCTGGCAGTGAGCAGGTGCATAAAAAGCCAGGAGGGAGAATGGCTAGGACAGCTGACCTAAACTGGCCAAAGGGATGTTCCATATCATACAGTGTCATGTTCAGTGTATGAACTGGGGGAAATTGAGGCAGGGAGGGGCTGATCACTGCTGAAGGCAGGGCTTGGCATTTATCAGTGGGTAGTGAGCAACGGATTTAAGCATTACTTGTCTGTTTCAGGTTTTATTTCTCTCTCTTCTTGTTGTCTCTATTATTATTACATTACTTTATTTGAATTATTAAACTCCTTCTGTCTCAACTCATGTGTTTTACAATTATTTCCTGCTTCTCCTCCACATTTCACTGCAGAGGGGAGCTGTGTGAGCAAGCAGCTTTGTGGTACTCAGTGGCTAGCTGGGGTTAAACCAAGACACAGCAGTAAGGGAAGCAGAAGTACACAGGGCAAATTTCTGGCAAGCAGAGCTAAAGAAAATAGGAAGATGTGGGTTTTGAAGTACATTTGAAACTAAATAAATACTGACTTTATTGGTCTCTTACTAGCATGCAGATAACAATTGTATAGAAAAACTGCCACCAGACCTCACTCTTACTGTGGGACTGTGCCCCTTGTCCATGACAGTGCCCCGTGCTGCCAGCCTTGGCTTCCAGTTTGCTTGCTCTCCCTTAAAGAGCAGCCTGCTCTTTTTGCTCTCTGACTACAGCTGCATAAATCTGTAGTGTAAGAGACACGTTCTTTGGTATGCCAAATTTAGCACCAAAATTTAAAAGCAAACAGTGAAAAACTCCTTCTTGGTTATTTTACAGAATTGAAAAATATATAGGTGGATCCTAAACAGCATCTTGAAAGAATAATAACCCACATTTTGTATAGCACTTTGAAAATGTGAAGAATTCTCAGTAACCCTGATTCAATGCTTTCTTTTTGTATCGCCTAGAGCAAAAACTTCTTCATAAAAAGCTGCTTTTTTAGGATAGAAGTGCTAGATATAATGTTAAATTTTAGGTTTTGTTCAGACAGGATCATGAAAAAACCCTGTAATTAGTTGTTTGGCATGAAATGTCTCTGGAACACTTTGAGAGGAAGCAACATAATGAAATGTTAGGAGAACAAGCCAGAACAACCTGCTCTGCTAGCAGCACTTTGCTTATTCCCCAGAACTGAAGTTCCTGCTTCAGTCCTGCCTGAGCTGCCTCTCAAATCAATCAGCAGTTGTCCCACACGTGCTGTAAAAACTAGAACCATGCTTAAGTGCCTGAAGCCTTATTTTATGCAATTGTCAAAGCCTGACTGGCAGAGGTGCTTTGCCAGAAAACTAAAAGCCGTCGGCACTGCCGCTTCAGTATTTGAAGAGATACTGCTGCTTCTCCTGCCAGTGTTTCTGCTTCTCAAACTTCAGGTCACTCTCAGTAGTTTCTTCTCAAGAGAATTTTAATGAGACTTATTCATGCTTCAGCCTTACCAAACCTCAAAGTTTTTTTTTTCTTTTGACTTCTGATAATAGCATGCATGCCACTCGTTCTGTCAAATTCTATCTGGATATAATTACTTTCACACAAAAGGTTAGTCATTCATCACAATCAAAAAATTTATGAAGATGATGACCATTTTAGGAGATGCAAAAAGCAGAAGTCAACATCTGTAGAACTAAAATAACACAGCTTTGACATAATCAGTGTTATATTACAGAAAGCTGCCTTGAGCTGCTTTGATAGAAACTTGTATTATACTTCCCATTACTTTACATCTGTTTGAGTACTGATGTCTTCCCAGCTCTGTTTATTGTTGTAGCTCGAAGTTCCAAAGGTGTCTTTCAGAATTTGGACACATGTCCCAACAAGCTGCAGAGTTGGGGAGTACTTGTTTATGGGGTGCCACAAGGTGGCAACTGGGGGCTTTCTTTAAAAGGCCAAGAAATTCCTGTCTGGACAGGCTTAGACCATTCAACATAGCCTTTAATATGTCAAACAGGCAGGAAGCTCTCCAACAGAGCAGAGGTGGCAACTACAAGTTTACTGTGAAAACCATTAGCCTGGTCCAGCCTGTGAGAAGTACCTGAAGGTGCTGGAAGGCTGCAACTAGATCACCCTGAAGTCTTTTCTTTTCTGGGATGATTGAAGCAAACTCTCTCAGCTTTTCCTCATAGGAGAGATCTTCCATCCCTCTACTCAACCTGGTGGCCTCCTCTGGACTCTTTCCAGCATGTCGATGTCCTTCCTGTTCTTGGGATCATGACATGCTTGCACTGTTTTTTGCAATCTCCCTCTTATGTGCAGAGTATAATCCATATCTGAACATATCCTGGCCACAACATTATGCTTTGCTATGACCTGCTACCTATGGTGTATGTTACAGAAGGAGAGGTGAAGGTAGGCAGCAGAGAAAGTACCATCCAGCTGTATGGTGTTCTCAAGGAATCTTGGCTAGAGGATGTCCTTGGTGATCCTCTCCCACATCTCTGAGTACTAACAGCCTCTTGCTTAAACTCCTCTCAAATGCACTCTTCTCTGATTTCTGTGGAAATGTCCTCATCCCAAAGAAAAGTTCTGTGGGCTAAGCCTCTAAAGAAACTTGTAATAAAACAGAAACCAAAAGTGACATGTGAGAAGTTTACTTCTGCTTTTTCAGACAGGAAAAAGAGGTCAGTTCCCACCCTACAGCTCATGGGCTGCTTTATGTCAAAAGCTCTGCGAGGGCCCAACCCTGGCGGATGGGAGTCTGCCCTGGACAGTGAGCGCACCCGGGGCCACCCCCGCTTGCTGGCACAAGGATGAATTGAACATTTGCTAAATTCTGGAAATCCAAACAGCCATCATGTTAAATGCTGAAATAATAGTCAATGCTTATGGCCGGAAAAATAATACAGTGACAGCCCTTGATTCCCATGCTAGGAATCCTCTTTTTATTTCTTTCCATTTCATCCTTGCTAGTATGTCTCAACTTTTAGTCTTAAAAAATGCCTGTGTGTTTGGGAAATGGACACATCCTTTGGTTGGACTGGCCACAGTGATCTCACTTTCTTTAAGTGACAGGTGATACCTAGAAGTTTGGTAGGAACTGGTATCCCTGTAGTTGTAAGTTACACTTCATAGCAAAAGTGTTTGATAACTTTCTCTAGTAGAAGATGACATTTTTCTGTTTGTACAGTGTAAGGAAGTTTGGCAAGTCATCTAAAAACATCTTAAGATTTTATAATTCCAAATGCCAATGAAGCACATAAGTAATTTTAGTATAGTTCTTTACAATAAAACTCAAAACATACTGGACAGATATCTAAACTTCTCTGTAGATTTCCTAAACGTTTGATCTGTTGTCAGATTAAAATGAAATTGAATAAACCTCCCACTCGGGTAAAGCCAAGGGCCTGACTTCCAAAAGCCAATCCTGTTCTGGGCGGGATCAAAAGCAGTGCAGCCAGCAGGGCAAGGGAGGGGATTCTGCCCCTCTGCTCTGGTGAGGCCAGACCTGCAGAGTTGCATCCAGCTCTGGGGTCCCACCAAAGGAAGGACATGGACTGAGTCCAGAGCAGGCCGTCAAATTGATCAGAGGGATGGAGCACCGCTCCTGTGAGGAAAGGCTGAAAGAACTGGGATTGTTACGGGGTGATCTGATTGTGGCCTTCCAGTGTCTTAGTGGAACTTGGAGGAAATGCAGGGCAAGAATATTTACAAGGGCATGCAGGGACAAGGGGAATGTGTTCATATCGAAAAAGAGTAGGCTTAGATTAGATACTACGAAAAAATTCTTTAGAGTGACGGTGGTGAACAAATGGAACTGGCTGACCAGAGGTGGAAGGTGGGAAGATCTTGAACACACCCCTGGAAGTATTAAGGGCTAGGGTGGATCGAGCTCTGAGCAACCTGGTCCAGTGGACGGTGCCGCTGCCGAGGGCCGGGGCGGCTGGAACCAGAGGACTTCAGGCGCCCCTTCCATCCCACACCACTCGCGGATTGCGCGCGCCCGCCGGGCCCTCGCGCCGCCGCCGCTTCCGCCGCGCGGTCCCTCCCGCGGGCCGCCCCCTCCCGGCAGCCCTCGCGCCGGAAGCGGCTGACGACAACAACAAACAGCGGCGGCGGCGGCGGCCGCGCCAGGCAGGGCTCCCCCCGGTCCCCGCGGCC